>LPNX010826091.1:1317129-1447076 GCA_001517045.1 Pseudotsuga menziesii | reverse complement strand
TTCTAGGCGGTTTTTACACCCCCCCCCCAAAAAAAAAGTCATGATAAATGAACTATTGGGGGTGGCTGTTTTAAAGTCACCCCCAAAATTCATAATAGTTTGACTTTTGGGGGCGGTTGCTTGAAATCCACCCCAAAATGGAATGATAATTGTGCTTTTGGGGGCAGTTGTTTTAAATTTGCCCCCCAAAAGTTATGGGAATTTGGACTTGTGTGGGTGGTTGTGATAGAGCTACCCACAAAATCGAATTATTATGACTTTTTTTTGTGGGGGAGTTGACTCGAACCCCCCCTAAAGGTCCCTTTTAAGGCAATTTTTCATTAGGGGAGTTTTGAGGTCTAAAATGGGCCTAATAAGGGAAATAATAAAATAAAAGTTCTAGATTTTTGAGGGGAAAAATAAATCTATTTTTTTCTTATCGTATTTTTTACATATGTCCTTATCGGTTTACCCAAATTTCGAGTTTGGGGACTGGTTGGATGCGAAATTTAATTTCGCATCCAACTGATACCCACACTACATAATTCTGAGGTACCCACGACACCCAAAAATGAAAATTTCAGTAAAAAACGTATTTTAATATTGTAAGGTTTGCCATTACACCAAAACCTCCAGATGTTGATGAACATATGAAACCAAGCACACTGCCCTATCATCAGGAGTGGTGGTTAGTCCACGTTTTTTATATTCCCAAAGGTTCGACAGTTATACAATGCAGTTGTATCGATACTCCAACACCCCCCTCTGATGTAGCTTGGGGGAATTGAACCTGAGACTTACGATCTGATACCATGTAAGGTTTGTCTTTACACTAAAACATGCAGATGCTGATGAACATATTAAACCAAGCACAAGGCCCTATCAATAGGAGTGGCAGTTAGTCCACCTTTTTTATAATCCTAGAGGCATGATGATTATACCATGCGGTTGTACCGATACTATAACCACATCGATACAATCACAAATATCGATACAATCGTATGGTATAACCGCCACACCTTTGGGAATATAAAAAATGTGGACTAATCCTCACTCCCGATGATAGGGCATTATACTTGGTTTCATATGTTCATCAACATCTGCAGGTTTTGGTGTAACGACAAACCTTACATGGTATCAGGGCATAGGTCTTAGGTTCAATTCCCCCGAGCTACGTCGGAAAGGGGTGTTGGAGTATCAGTACAATCGCATGGTATAACCATCGCACCTTTGGGAATATAAAAAATGTGGACTAACCGCCACTCCTGATGATAGGTACTTGTGCTTGGTTTCATATGTTCTTCAACATTTGTAGGTTTTGGTGTAACAACAAACCTTACAATATTAAAATACATTTTTTTATTGAAATTTTAATTTTTGGGTGTCGTGGGTACCTCAGAAGTATGTAGTGTGGGTATGGGTTGGATGCGAAATTAAATTTCGCATCCAACGAGTCCCTAAACTCAAAATTTGGGTGAAGCCATAAGGATATATGTCAAAAATACGATAAGTAAAAGCAAATTTTATTTTCCCCTCCAATTTTTTGACAAATTTTACCCTTATGGTTGACATCATCATCTTGAATCCTATTGGTTCTTATAAAGTGAATTTTAATGGTACAATTTTTGTTTTGAGGCCCATTTTTTACCTCAAAACTCCCTTAATGAAAAACCCCCTTAAAAGTCATGAGAATTTGGACTTTTGGGGGTGGTGGTTATAAAGCCGCCCTCAAAAGTTCAATTGTCATAACTTTTGGGGTTGGTTTTAAAAGATCCCCCTAAAGGTCCTTTTCAAGGTGGTTTCTAAAAAAACCCTTAAAAATCATGATAATTTGGACTGTGGGGGTGGTGGTTATAAAGTTGTAGTCAAAATTCCAATTTTCATGAATTTTTTTGGGGGGTTGAAAGCCCGGGCCTAAAGGTCCTTTGCAATGTGGTTTTTAACCCCCCCCTTAAAATTCATGAGAATTGGAATTTTGGGGGTGGTTGTTTTAAAGTCGCCCCCAAAAAAGTCTAAATGTGATGCCTTTTTTTTTGGGGGGGGGGGGGGGGGGGGGGTTGAAAGACCCCTCGTAAAATTCATTTTCAAGACAGGTTTTAAGCCCCCCTCTAAGACAAAAAATTTAGGGATTACGGGTTTCCCTTGGGTTCCAGATGTTCCCATCAATTTCATTGAGAATCCATATGGCCTAAGGCATAAGCAATTTTCCTTATACCGCGGCCTAGGAATTTAGAATTATCTGTGGATTGTTATACCTTAAAAATATAGTCTAAGAGGGTGCTAAGAATAAGCTATTAGCTAGGGAATAAAGGTATAAACATATTTCCGAGTTAGTAAAATCTTGGCTCTTACATCCACACCTATACTAACTACATTTGTTGAGCCTAAATAAAATCCATAAGAAACTCTAAACATACCCTACATAGTAAATTCATTACACTCTAGAACAACCCATACATGCATATAACGTCCACCATCAATTTCTAAAATAACTGTGTCAAGATGCACTTTACATAGACCACACAGGTGATATGTGATAAGATAAGCCAACAAATATCCATCATAACTCGTTATCTACCAAGTGTCGAATAAGAAATTGCAAAAATTAAATGTTAATTTTGATCACTTTCATAATATAGAATGTCATGCAAATTAAGTCAAAATAAGTAGTGAATTACCTAAGAAAAAAAGACCTTCCATCTATTTGGGTATCCCCTAAAACTCTATATATTTAAAGGATAAGGAAAAAAAAACTTATATTAGCAATTGCTTCTGAAGGTGCAATCCCAAATTCAAGTTTTGAGGTAATAATAGTCTAATCAAAGGTTTTGTAATCAATCCAGATACCTTGGGACATTAGAATTATTTCAATTAGTATTTTTGTGTGATGTTATATTTTATTTATGTAGACAGAATTCATGTCCATAAACAACGTAAAATTAGTGCATATATCCCTATGATCACTGAGTGCATAGCCTTGCACACCTGCAATTGAACAAAGAGTGAAGTGCGTTATTGGATCTAATAATCGACGAAAATAATCATTGGGACCCAGGACCTTTGCACCAAGCACCATACTCTATAATTCTCGTAACTTGCTTGCACACACTAAATGCAAAAATTTAACATGCAAATACACCACCTCAACAAAGATTTATCCCCAGTAGTGGCCTATGGCCCGATACATGGATTATGAGTGCCCCCGCCCCCCCCCAAAAAAAAAACAATTATGGTCTAAGACCATTGATTTTCACATCAAACCATGGGATATGTATTGAGAACCATCCTCAGTAGTTTAAACCTCAAAATACTAACAATATCATACTTAAAAGCCAAAATTCCTTATGGAGGGAATGCATGTTAGTTTGGCCCCCCATAAATGGACCATGAGATCCTTATGAAAATGTGTAATGTGAGATTTTATATGTGGACCTATACCAAGGAATGGGCCTTTAGAACCATCCTTAGTTTTCTTATCCTGAAAATGATGACCATATATCACATGTATGCTAAAAAATCCTTATAGAAGTTCTATGTGGTGGCCTAGAAGACCATGCATGGACCATGAGACCTATATGGAATTGGTAAAGACTTAAACCCTTAATTTAAATCTTGGTTCATAACAACCATCCTTAGTGTTACAAATCTTGATATGTACACCATATTCCTCTTGTAGGTTAAAATTTTCCTATGAAGGGCTTATGTGACAACTAAGGCTCTACACATTGCCGATGAGCCATAGAGGAAAATATTGGTGTAAGACTTTGCATTTTTGCATTGGACCATTGAATGGGAAATGAGAACCACACTTAGCATCCTAAATATTTATATGAGCACTATATCCCTCTCACATGCAAAAATATGGTGGCTCGAGGCCCCACATATCGCCCATGAGCCTTAAGGACAAATGCTATGGCCAAACAACCTACATCTTGGCACCAAACCATGTCTTAGGCACTAAAACTAAACTCTAATGTGGAGAAACTCAAAATCGCCACCATAATGGACTCGTGGGATGAGATTTACTACTAATTTCTGATGTGATTGCTGTGGCCCCATGCATGACCCATGATCTCTACAAAAAATGTTATGGCTGAAGACCTTGAATTTCAACCCTAAAACTTTTTACGATCCTGAAGACCATCTATGGTGTGCTAAATCTTGAAATAAACACCACATCTCACTCATATTCCAAATATTCCCTTTGTATAACTTGTGTGGTGGTCCTAGGTCCCATGTATGAACCATGAGATCCAAAGACAAATATTATGGGCCAATAACTTTATTTTTGTACCAACCCTAGCTTGGACACCAAGAAGCATCCCCATTATAGGATCACATCTCGTTGACATGATGAAGATTACATTTGTAAGGTCTATGTGGCGATGGAACATTGACGGAGTGGTCACTTTTTTTATGAAAGTGTTAGAACTAATTAAGGTGCCATTAAAGGTGCGAAATCCCAAAAGACTAATACTAATAATAAAATGTCATTTGATAAATACTTATTCGAATAGAATAGGAAACTTAATTTAGAAAAGGTTAAATTATATTTTTTTATTATCATACAATGACATTTAATGGGGTGTATTATGCCTTCAAAAAAATAAGGAGGTGAACCTGCAAAATTGTAACAATCACATACACTAATATGTTTATTAGCCAAAATGGTATGCTATATACCTTGGTCACTCCCCACATTACTTCTACACTTAATTTAGTTTTGCAATTCTCCCCAATTGTTCATTAATAAAAGATATTTACACTATATATTGTTTTCATTGTGAATATATATGTAATTTCTCATTTCAATTGCTTTTAATTTAGAACTCTTAACTCACTTGGATTATAGGTTGTCCTATATACCACTCATCTTGAGCATAAATGATGTAGATAAAACAATCAATTGTTTAAACAAATAGATTTCTCAAGTGATTGTTTTGCACAAGATTAATGCTTTTGAATTTATATATAAGATATTTGAGATGTATAAAAAAATTAAGTGTGGAAATTGAACCCCCAAGTGATAGATCAATTACACTCACAAAATTGCTAATCAAACATGCAAAATTCACACAAAAGGAGACTGAAATTGGAGGATAACTTAATCATGTATTGAATAAGTGTACATCAGCCAACCATATGAAGTAATAGACTGCTCAAATATATAATCACATCAGATATTTGAAATCACAAGGTTGCTATTCGAATTAATCAAAAAGCAGGCTTATTAAAACTAGTCAAATACCCCATAGGTGCAAGAAAGACTTTCCAAATCTATGAAGCTGCTCACAAATTGGATAAATCGGATAGGCCAATTAATAAGTGATGGGAAGAGATAAGATCCATGCTTTTGTTTGGAGAAAAGGAAGGAGGATGACGTGGGAAAAAAACAAGGCAGTTACTCCTATACTAGCTTTTCCTTTTTGCCTTAAAACTGCTGTAAAGCAAGGCAGCTTTCAGAAAAAGCAGAACTGCGATTTTAGGAACCAAGAATAAAATCATACATGCTAAAAATGTTTTAAGTATGATTCCAAAGTGCTCCATGACCCAGTTTAGCAAGTATTGACTTCTAGGTGCATGTGGAAGCCAATTAACATAGAGATGAATCTAGGAATCTAGGAATAAGACAGAAATGATTAATTAATGTCAAATATTGGTAGCTATGGGTTGATTAGTCTAACACCCCCCCCTTAAGCCTGAATTTATGAGTAAATATCAGAAAACTATAAGGTCTAGCAACAAGGCTTAGTCACCCTTTATGTTATCATAGGAAAATTACCCAAGGTTGTAAAGGTTATTCCCAGGTAACAACAAAAACCCATTTTAAAGAGAAAACTGGCTTTTTTCTCTTCCGAGAGGGATCTCTCACAAAATATTGACAAGGCCAGATATGTATAAGCAAAACTATTTGTAATTTGTAAGATTGGTTGAAACTGAACACATGACCATTGGGCTATGGAGTCAAGATATGAATATAGATAAATAGATATTTTGCATGAAAGTTTTAAATAGAGGCAAGGTAGCTACTCAGTCACAGTCAAAATTTGATTGTATGGTGAAAAAGGAAGAACATGAACAAACCATTAATACAGAGCATTGTAAAAATGAATTATGTATCAACTTTAGAAGAAAGGTTTGGTGGACATCTGAAAAGAACAGTTAGAGCATAGTAAATATGAATTCTAAACTGTTATACTCTCATTTCAGGCATGAAGGAAAATATAATGGAAAGATAAAACTGGAAAAGCATTCACATAAGAAGGGAAAGTACATACTGCAACATAAAATAACACATGAATCTCTGAAAAAATCCAACTTTCGGCTCTGTAATTTAAATAAATACTTAAATACACAAGTTTCAAAAATCTCATGGGTTCCAACCCTTGCTTCATCAAATGTATGAATGATTATACAATTTCTCCTCGAGTTGAACAATAGACCTAACTGTCTAACGATTTCAACCATTTACTACATGTGTCAAAGAATTTATCTATTACAAAATAGTTATGAGTTAACAAAAATTCTTAAGTAATGATTTTAAAAATAACATTTTATCACAAAATATATCCTTTCGCTGAAACTCCTTTTGCATTGTCTTACTTGATGTCTTCATGGTTGTAACTTATATTTACTTGATTCATATTGTTGAACTGCTCTCCAATGTTCAGGTTTAGGAAAATCTGCAACAACCATGTCATGTGCCAGAACTCTGAGTTCCATGTTGTCTGCATATGAAAAATTAGGCGCCTTGGCACACAAGACTTTAATATCAAATAATAACTCGAACTCTGTAGCCAATTTATCAAACACAACTCTTCTAGACAGAGCCTGCTGCATATATTCAAACTTACTATGATCTGACCTACAATAGACCAATCTATCCAGATATTCCTTTTGAGGCAATAATGGTCTTTTTTCCTCCCAGAAGAAAGGAATTCCCCTGCTTACCAATGGAGTAAATAAATTAATCACTTATTTGACTTTGTGACTTATAATATGAACTTTAGCCTGCACAGTATCCAACATTCTGTATTTTCCAATCACTTTTCTAGCCCAAGAGATAACAACAACTCTGTCTCAGATAAAAAACCTTTTGACTTGATCTTCTGATAAGGTACTTAAAAAGTTGATAGCATTCTGAGCTACTTCCATTGGCTTAGTATTTAATTCTTGTTTTACTATCAAAATATTCTGTTTGGCTTCTTTAAGAGAACTCTCCCGATCTGCAATATAATCTAAATATGGCCTAAACTTATTAGTTTCTAGAATAATATTATCCCAAATCATATGTTTGGCCCCTTGCAAGGCCATTTGGCCAGCCACCTGCCTTGTTAACTTGGTATTCTGATTCATTAGTTCTTGGCATTTTCCCTCTACTTCCTTCTTCTCTTGTTCTCTTTTCAAAATTGTCTCTTCTACATTCTGGTTCTGTTGCTTTAACTCTGTGAGTTCTACATCTTTCAGGTTTACCCAAGACATTTCTTTAGAAAGAGAGGTTGCATATATTTCTACAGAAGGAACAATAAATTGGATTTTAACTTCTTCACATCTTTCTTGTAATTCTTCTTCTTTTGTTGCCAGCTTAGCTTTTAGGTCCTTCTCATTTTCTATCAGAAGCTTAGCATCTTTTTCCCCATGTTTTTCTTTTTCTTCAAGCTTTAACAACTTGGCTTTACAATCTATCAATTCAGTGTTTAATGCTTCTTTTTCCTTCTCAAACTCTGTCAATTCAGAGTGTTAGCTCTCCAAGAAACTCCTCTAGGTTGCTGCTCGAGGATGCCTGGTAACTTAAATGTTTTTAATGGTTTTTCTAAGTGGATCAAGTCAGATGACCTAAAGGACCCCACACACTCAAGACATGCATAAAACTCAATCAAAATATAAGGTTTCTAACCACCAATGTTCAGAGGGTTGATAATAAGGTGAATAAATGAAGAAATTACTATGCTGGTAGATTCATATATAAATCAATCACATATGAATGGCTAATTATAACAAGGAAAAATACTTGCAATTCAACTCATCAACACATAGATAGGATGACAACTTTTTGGTATTAGACAAAAAGAATAAACCTGAATCAGACATCCAAGCATAAGTACAGAACATAAAAGAGATGGAACTTGAACATATAATGACAAAAGAGCTTATATTAAATGATGAATAACATGAGAATTTTGATAACAATAAGGGTCTAAAAGTCTCCGAAGTCGAACCTTTGCTTCAACACAAGTCTTAGGCTTTATAGCCTTTACAAAATTTATTTCAGATCCTCAAAAGTTGGATCTGATTTACTAAAAAATAAATAAAATAACTGTTTTTGCAAAATTAGGTCAAAAACCCTAATTTAAGTGCTAACCTATCTAACTCTAACACTTGTTCACTCCTTGAACTCTTTGATAACTATAGTGATCACTGAAGTAGAGTTATGATCCGTTATCTTACAGATGAGTCACAGTTTGTCAAAAGCAGGTAGGGTTTGTGACCCATTTCATCTTGATGGCACCCTCAAAACTGTAATAGACCCTTTCCATCGGTGCCTTTAATCAATTTTCAGCTTCATAATTCACCCTTGAGGTGTTTGTACCCGTCAAAATTAGATATGTTTAGAAGCATGTCTTTCTACACCCTTTTGTGCTTTTGGTGGTTAAGGAAACAAAATTCTGGGCATGTAAGCTACCGAAAGCTCTGCTTTCGGTGGCTAATGAACAATTGCTGCATTCACCTAAGCCATCGAAAGATCTATTTTCTGCAAAATTTAATTAGTCTTTAATCAACCTTTTACAACTTTATTCCCGACTTTCTTGCACTTCTTCAACCTGCATAAGATTTGGAATATCAGCAACAACATGGGCTACCTCCGAGTCTTGAAGGCTTATTGCTGCCTCTGCTAGGGTTTCCAGCGCAAGTTGTGTTTTAGGGTTTGGGTCCTTCTTATACAACCTCAACATTTTGATCATCTTGTAGAGCCTAGATTTATCCTTCATTAATCTCATATTTCTTCTTTTCAGCAGGACATACATCCCTCTCATTTCTAAGAGAGAATTATGTAATTGACTATTTCTTTTGGTTAAAATTGCATTGGTTCTTTTGATTTCTCTATCTAGGGCCTCCAGTTCATTTAATTTCCCTAATAGCTGGTTGATTCTCTGGTACCTAGGTTTACTGGAGGAAGCTTTTGCCACTGGTTCACCCCGGTCTTCTTTTGGTGCGGGTGATGGAAACTCCTCTAGCCTTTCTTGAGACTGTTTTACTGGGTTATCCTCCTGTTCCTCTTGATCCTCAGAATCCGAGTAAGGAAAGTTAAGTATGTTTATGTCTGGAGCTGAAACTTCCTCTACATCTGCAACAAATCTTCATGGAATGATGGATGAGGTCGAAAATGCCACCTGGAGGACTGACAGGTCATCTTTTGCCCCAAAAATTTGGCCAAACTGCTGAAAACTAGGGCTCAGAGATGGATTTGTTTCTCAAAATATGTGACACTTGTGTATAAAGAGAAAGAGGTTTTTGTATATTGGTTTGTTTTGAGAAAAAACCTCTCTCAATTTTTTTGGATTCATTTTCATTTGCTCGAAATTTGTATTTCAAAAACATGTGTCAAACAGGGAAATTCTAAGATCCAAACATTAGGGCTCAGAGATGGATTTGATTCTCCAAATATGCAACACCTATAGGAAAAATGAGAGAGGTGATTGTTCTATGACATGTTAGGAAAAAAAACTTTGAGTGTTTTTCAAAATGATTCTCTAGTCGCTTAGAATCACTGTTTTAAAATAATGTCATTTCATAGTAAAACACCGATTTCGGTGGCTTGGAGCCCCCTGAAATTTCGGTCTTAGCTGCTGAAAGTTCGATTTTGGTGGCTTAGAGACCGTTTTGAAACAACGCTTAGCCACAGAAACCTGTGTTTTGAGTTTTTTGAGTGGGTCCTCCTCCTCTATTCATCTTCTTGAATGTTCTTCTGCGCCTGCAAAATTGAAATTCAAACCCTAGGGAAGGATACTACAATGCTGGATCCAGAGAGGGCTTGGCTCAGTGAGAATGCATGCAGGAAATGTGGAACAAATTGAGGAGAGGGTGATGGTTTTGAGGGGACTGATCGTTGATTGATACTTGAGCAGGGGGACAGTGAGTTCTGATGAGACCTGTGAGATGGCCAGTGCAGTGATAAATTTAATTGGAACTTAACGCTTTGTGGTGGTTCGATTGCAGTCATGAGACAGGTGGAGGTAGCTAGGGTTTGGTTCTTTTATCAGTCACTTTAGTTTCATAATGACCTTTGCTTTACCAGCTCATGAATTTTTGCAGTCCCAGTCTTTTCGACGGTTAAGTGCTTGATAGTGGCGCTCCTCATGCTGACGGTGGTTGATTTTGACGGATGTACTAACCGTTTTCTTCTTTTGGAGCTTTCAGTGGATAAGGTAATCTTGGATCCAGTTTTTTTAGCTGCCAAAAGCCGTGCTTTTCGGTAGCTAATGAACTATTGAAAAGTTCTCCTAAGCCACCGAAAGCTGCTTTTCAAAATTTTATTAAAAACATAGTCAATGAGCTTTCAGTGGTTAATGTAGTCTTGCGTCCAAATTTTTAGCTGCCAAAAGCTGGGCTTTTCGGTGGCTAATGAACTGTTGAAAAGTTATCCTTAGCCATTGAAAGCTAAACTTTGATTTTTATGAGAAAACAGAGCACAAGGCATTCCAAATTTATTAAACATACAAAAATATTTCATAATGTGCCTTAAAATCTTCTTCACTATGCAAAAAATAAATTTTCTGAATTTGACCTATTGAAGACTAATTTATTTGGGAGATAACCTAGAGGTCTGAATAAGCTGAGTGGAAGGAATTTTCAATTTCTTTTTGAGCACCTAAACTTATTTATCTTTTTCATCGAACAACCTTTGAGCCACTGCTCCTTTGTCTGACTGCCCATCAACCTTCAATAATTCCTCCTGCAACTTTTTAATTTTGATTCAAAGGGCCTTGTTCTCAACCTTTTCTTTCTGGAGGAGGTCATGAGCTTGCTTTTTATTGGACTCTATTTTAGACACATGTAAAGTAGATTTAAGAAATCTTATATATATGATATCACCTATTTCTTTGTGAAAGTGTATCATATATGTGGTAGGGATATTCTCTAAGTTCACATTCACCTCTGATACCTTATTACCAACGGTCAGGTCCAAACTCAGGGTATCTTTGGCATGATCCGTTACAGTTTTTAAAGTTACATATGTCTTTGGCAATTGTTTCACTTCCTTGTATAATTTTACTATTTCATCAAAGGTTTTATCAGCCACTTCCCTGTAGGTATTCAACCACTCCTCTTTTGATGTATACTTATTTGGGGTTACTCCATCAAATACATATTCCTGAAGCTCCAGACCAGTTACTTTGGATTTTTCTTGCTTTTGTTTACCTTTCACACTACTCTTCTTCACCTGTACCATTTGTTCCTCTTGTCCAATTTTCTTCTTCTTCAGTGTACTAGAAGTCTCTACTTCTTCAATGCACATAAAACCTGGATGTTCTCTCTTCTTTGAATTTCATGAAATACTTATTAATGATGATATTACCAGCAACTTCAACTATGTTAGAAATATCCATTGGGGAAGAATTATTTTAAGGTATGGATGAGATAGAGTCTTGTTCCATGCTGATTGGGGTTTTGTTAGGATAATATTCTGAATTAGCTTCCTCTCTTAGTCCAGATACTTTAGTATGTTCAAAAGGATTATTCTTGTTTTCTTGTCTTCTTTTAGAGATCACCTGGTGTGGATCATAGTTGATAGAAACTCCCAAAGAAAACCCCATGATTATGAGCAGATTATTAATTATTGGTAGATCAAATCTACCTTTGACAACATATGGCCCTTCCTCCCAAGGAAATTTAATATCTAGACTCTTCCTGAAGTTTATGATGTGTTCTTCCTCAACTGTAATCCTTTTTCTAAGAAATTCTAGTTGTTAGAAAGGATGGAAGAATATACGGCTGGTGCACAAATCCATATAACCTTATAATTATTTCAGACTCTGAAAGGAACCAATCTCCTATCCTTTTACTAGGGGAAAGTTGCAATGTTTCCTTGTTTCCTTCATCTCTGGCAATACTCTGGGCAATCTTTCCTGAAACAAAATGCTGTATATTTCTGCCATCAAACAATTCATGAACTTGCAATAATTATAGGTCATTTCATCAGTGATTACCAACTCAGGAAACTGTAGGTTATCTTCGTTATATGATAAGAACATCTTCAGCAAAAAGGACTGGAATATGAAAACTCTAGTATCGTGGAAGTTGACTAACTGAGAACGGATGTTCTTAGCTAGGAACTCATCAAACTTAAGGCAACAAGCTGACTGGAAATGCTAACCTGGAAGTTCAGACTCAATTGGGAAAGTACTTAAGATAAACAACACACTCAAAAAGTGGCTCTGTAACATAACCATTAGTGTCCAACCCCAAAAATTGACTGGCTAAAGTTATACACGACTTGGTTTCTTCATTAAGCAAAAATAGGTCAATAAGGTGAGTTAAAATTTTAACCTCATTATCAGGATTTGAACATGACTTCAAAAAGGTTTCCTTACTCTCGGCTGCAGACTTTTGGAAGAAATGTATGATGTTTTCTTCTTTGTACTCCTCATATAAATGAACAAAATCATCTGGGATAGATAGGGTTTTGCGGATAACAGAGGCATGAATAGGGCAAAGGATCCTAGACTTAGGTTTATTCATCATGACTCCTTCAGCTGCAGAATAATTATTCGCACACCACTCGACAAATTCAGGGAAATTGGTGGTCTGGTCAACAGAGAAAAATCAAATAAAGACCTGAAAACACCATGGGTGTCACAACCCTGGTCCTTAAGAATTTTCAATTTATTTTTAGACGTCTCAATTGTTTCATTCAGTAAAATGGTATCAGAAACTTCAACATTTTTGGCTTTGAAGCTTTTCTCAACCTTCTGATAAGAAACCCCTAACTCTTCACTATCTACCACTTCTACCACTTCTATTTCATCCATTTTTAGAAGTACTTGGAAAGTTTTAGGATGCCTACCTTGTTAATTAGCACAGTGTTCTGACTCGTCCATGTTGGCACTTTACACACAGTTAGGGTTATCGTCAATTCCAATCCTTAGGAAAAACAAACCTTTGAACTCCACGTAGGTGCTTCTTTTAATTTTTTATGTTTCATAACCACTATGTGTCTCCTGAAATTTATACCGTAGATTTGTTTTTCTTTGAAACATAAGCCGTTCATGCACAATATCTCAATACCGAGACTCAACATTATCACCCTGCACAACTTGATTTGGTGGAATCAATATCAACCATTGATATGCAATATTCCTTCATCAGAACCATCCAACTGTGAAAAGATTTAATATTCCATTAATCATTTCAAACCTGATCAATCGAGCAACTTCCATTTGCGGAATGCACCTTATCCGTCGATCAAAACCATACCACTATTACAACTGTTGACCAACATGGCCCCTACCACTTTCCGCGGATTTCAATTTGGAATTTCTCCGTGCTAGTTCAATCTGTAGAATTGTTTCCAACCATAGATCTATCTCCACTCACATATTTTCTATCCAATCTTTCCACCAGTTAACCAATTCCGCAAATTGAAAAACTTCTTTTGTCCGAGCATGTACAATATACGGAATGCTTCCGCGTCGTTGATATTACCTTGTATCAATCTCAGCCATTTAAAGTTGCATCTTTTTAACGGATTCCGCAAATATGAAAACTTAGTTTATTCCTTGCATATCCAATCTATGGAAATTTCTTTCCACTATTGATCTACATCCTCTTTAATATGAGCCTTCGATATAAGAAGCCTTTCATCTCCATTTCACTGATGAGAACATTTCAATTTCTCCCCCACTTTTCAAATAGTGAAACGATCCACCACCGTAGATCAAATCCCTTTCTTCATCCTACGATCCATGATGAATGATCATGCTAACCCATTAATCTAAAGGGTGCTTCCACAAAATTTTCAAATGTGATAATTTCCAAACCCTTCAATTGAATAATCCACAATTTCAAATATAGTGCTAACACTTTACATACTGCATGTCCATACAACGAAGGAAAGAGGCAAAAACCCAGTGGGAAAATTCTCCCTTAAACATGGATAGGAAACAAAATTTTGGAAATCTTGTTATCAATCATACTTCATCACATGATCAACAATACCCATTGGTGATTTGAGATTACCGAAGGTATTCTCACATAATACTTTGGTGAAGATATCTGCTACTTGTTTTGAAGATGCACAGTAGAGTATAGCAATGGTAAAATCATGCACAAGCTGCCTGATATAGTGCATAAGGATATCAATGTGCTTGGTTCTTTGTCTTTGAACTGGATCAGTGGAGATTCTAATGGTTCTTTGTCTTTGAACTGGATCAATGGAGATTCGAATGGTTCTTTGATTGTCACAATAGATGAATTTTGAAAACTCTGATTCAAAACCACATTCTCCAAGTACCCTGCAACCACAAACATTGAGTAGCTGCATTCACAACTCCTCTATACTCTGCCTCTGTAGATGAGAGTGGTATGGCACTCTGCTTCTTACTTGACCAACTAATTGTTCCTTCTACAAGCACGAACACATATCCTAAGGTAGATTTTCGATCTGTGTTTTCACCTTCCCAATCACTGTTAGTAAATCCAACTAGCTCTAAGTCAGATTTTGCTTTATAGAAAATCCCATGATTCCTTGTTCCCTGAACAAAGTTTAGGATCCTCTTGGCCGCTCTCCTATGGATCTCATGAGGCTGATCCATGTATCTTGAAGCCACACTAACGGCATAAGATAAGTCAGGTCGAGTATGTGTAAGATAAAGCAAACACCCAATCAACTGCCTATACAATGTATTATTTTCCAAAGGATAAGAACCTGCTTCCTCAAGCTTAACTCCTGAAAGGAATGGAGTGTTGCTTGGATTGCAATATTTCATACTGAACTTGTTGAGAAGATGTGAAGCATAATTGGACTGATTTACTTTGATTCCATGTTGGGATTGAGCATTTCAAGACCCAAGAATTGGCTCAACAATCCCAAATCCGTCATAGAAAAAGCATGATTCATTGCTTCCTTTAAGGAGGCAATTTCTTTATTTGAACTTCCTGTGATCAGTAGGTCATCCACATATAAAACAATCATTGTTAAAGAACCATGAATTAGCTTCAAATAGACATTAGGATCAGACTTGCATTGAACAAAACTCAGTGACAATAGAAAGCCATCAATCTTGGCATACCAAGCCCTGGGGGCTTGCTTGAGCCCATACAATGATTTATTTATCCTGCACACTAAAGATGGATTAGAAACAAAACCTTATAGTTGGTGCATATAAATCTCTTCATTTATATCTCCATTTAGAAAGGCATACTTCACATCCATGTGATGTTCCTCCCATTGCCTTGAAGCTCCAATGGCTAGAGATAGCCTTATGGAGTCCATCTTTGCCACTGGTGCAAAGGTCTCATTGTAATAAATACCATGTACTTGTGAGTATCCCTTGGCTACAAATATTGCCTTATATTTCAAAGGTGAACCATCAGCAACAAACTTATTTTTAAATACCCACTTACACTTCACTAGCTTTCTCCCTGGGGGGAGATCAACTAGTTCCCATGTGTTGTTCTTCTGGAGTGAGTTGAATTCTTCTTTCACGGTCGTTTTCCATCTTGGATAATGTGCTACATATTCATATGTATGAGGATCAGAATCAACCATAAAATAACACTTCTCAACAAAGAGTGGATCTTTCACACTAAGGGCACTCTCAAATTGAGATCTAGTCCTCCTAGTGTCACTAGGATTTTCAGCTAGTTCCCCAGCTGCATGAATGGCCCTTGATGCCCATTTTGGTCTTGTAGGGCTGTTAGGATATGCAATTAAATAATAATTATCATACATATTAGAATCAGCAAACTGATTAGTCTCTTCACTTACAATAAGTGGTTGTGGTGGTGAAGAGGACTCTCCAACTTCAATTGCTGCTAAAGGCTCTTCTTCGAACTGAACACTCCTTTCAATGAAAGATTTGGTAGTGCTCAATTTTATCATCTTGTACCCTTTTGAATATTTAGAATACCCAAAAAATAGATACTCTTGGATTTGGGGTTGCAAAGCCTTTCTCTTTTCAGTTGGAATTTTAGCCCAAGCCTGTGAGCCAAAAATCTTGAAATGGGTCACATTTGGATTGTGCCCACTTCAAGATTTGAAAGGAGTAATACAATCAAGATGATTATGTGGCACCCTATTCTAGATATAATATGCACAATTTATAGCCTCAACCCAAAAATTTGGTGGCAAAGCTTTAGCCTCCATCATGCAAGTTTCCATCTCCTTGAGTGATCTGTTCTTTCTCCTAGCAACACCATTTTGCTATAGTGTGTAAGGAATATAATGCTACATCTAGATACCTGCATCTTTACAATAATGAATGAACTCAGGATTGACATACTTTCCACGATTGTCAGATTTGAGGATCTTGAGTTTCCTCCCAGGCTGGTTCTCAACCAAGGCTCTAAAGACCTTGAAGAGGTCAAAAAATTTAGACGTGTGCTTTAGGAAGTAAACCCATGGAAAAATAATATATGAAGGTGAGTGCATATTTGTCTTGAATCATGGACATATGAGGGAATGGACCAGAAATGTCGTTGTGGATTAACTCAAGAAGTGCAAAGGTTCTCTCATGACTATCTCTCTCATACTTGTGCTCTAGGTGTTTTCCTAGGATACAACCTTGACAAACTCCCTTAGAAAACTTGATATTTGGTAACCCAATGACCATATATTTGTCACTCAAATCAGAAATATACTTGTAGTTAAGATGGCCAAATATTTCATGCCAAAGCTTGCTTGCTTCATTATCATGTGTAAGAAGAGCAGAGGGGTTTGAGTAGGGCAGAAAATGGGAAAACTTGTATATCTTTTAAGTGTGATCAACAAAACCTTTTGCTATGAATTTACCATTCTAAATCTATGTGATTTCAACTTCATTGGGGGAGAATATGACTTTCTTTGGAGACCCAGTGTGAGTCATTCGATACACTGACAAGAGATTAGAGGCAAGACCTAGAACATACAACACATTATTGAAATTAACATGGTTAAGATCAATCCTACCCTTCCCCATACTGTCAGTCAGAGAGTTATCTCCCAAAACTTTGGTGGACCTTTCGACATGTAAAGAGAGGAAAATATCTCCCTTGTTGAAACCATATGTCTAGAAGCTCCAAAATCAATGATGAAACTAGGTGAGCTTGAGGTGCCAGCAACCAAAGCATGTACTCTCTCATTGTCTTATGAATTTGATCCTCCTTCTCTCTTCTTTGAGCAATTAGGAAGGGAGATGTTGTTCTTCTCCAGGAGTTGGGTCAACATGTCAATTTGATTTTTTATACAAGAGCTCTCAGGATGATAGCCCTTAATGCAGTATGCACACTTGCTCATTTCTCCTTTGTTCTTCTTCTTCTGGAAGTTCTTCTTGGAGCTCGAGGGATCCTCTTGAGACTTTGAGTTGTCTCTCTTTTGCTTAGGTGGGTTTTTATCTTTTTTCTTGATTTTTGAATCCACATTTTAATATCCAACAACCAAATCTTAGTTTTTGGAAGGTTTGATGGTGCTCATCATTACCAATTTATCTTGCTCCTGGATGAGGGATTCCATGAACTCAACAAGCTTAGGAATATTCCAGGTTTGAGCTTTCAATTTGGTGGCATGGAAGCTCGAAAAAAACACTGAATATTCAGGACCAAGCTTAGAGAGAATGGTCAAAACTATTTACTCTTCCTTCTTTTCAATCCCACATTGTTTTAGCTGCAAAACAAGGGCCTTAAACTTGGAAAAGTAGAGTTGTAATGATTTGAAGCTACTTTGACTCAAGGAGATCAATTCATTCTCAATTTGAGGTTCTCTCATTTGATGTGTATTTCCAAAAATCTCTTCAATCTTCGCCCAAACCTCATTAGGTGATGTCAATGAATCAAGATGAAAGAGGAGGTCTCTTGAAATGCTTAGACAGAAAAGACCATAGGCCTCATCCCTCCTGTTGTGCAATTTAATTTTCTTTTCAACTACCTTGGGATCTACCTTAGTAGCCATGGTAACCCTATAGATACATTTTTCTCTCAAAAATATATCCATCTCAGCTTTCCATTCAAATAAATTGAATGGAGTCAAGATGATCCTTTGAGATTGGTCCATATCTCAGCTCCTGTGTCCTCTAGTCAGCAGAATGCACTCCCAGTCAGTGATGTAGAACTTGCAATAACAATTTGGAAGGAGAGAAATCGATCTAGAAAGGCTCTGATGCCATGTGGATATTGAACCCAAGTGATAGATCAATTACACTCACAAAATTGCTAATCAAACTTGCAAAATTCACACAAAAGGAAACTGAAGTTGGAGCATAACTTAATCCTGTATTGAATAAGTGTAAATTAGCCAACTATATGAAGTAATAGACTACTCAAATATATAATTACATCATATATTTGAAAGCACAAGGTTGCTATTCGAATTGGTCAAAATGCAGGCTTACTAAAACTAGTGAAATCCCCCAAAGGTGCAAGAAAGACTTTCCAAATCTATGAAGATGCTCACGAATTGGATAAATAATATAGGCCAGATAATAAGTGATGGAAATATATTAGATCCATGCATTTTTTTGGAGAAAAGGAAGGAGGATGACGTGGGAAAAAAAACAAGGTAGTTACTCCTAGACTAGCTTTTCGTTTTTGCCTTAAAACTGCTGTAAAGCAAGGCGACTTTAAGAAAAAGTAGAACTGCACTTTTAGGAACTAGGAATAAAATAAGACATGCTAAAAATGTTTCCAGGATGATTCCAAAGCACTCCATGAACCATTTTAGCAAGCATTGACTTCTAGCTGCATGTGGAAGCCAACTAGCATAGAGAGGAATCTAGGAATCTAGGAATAAGACAAAAATGATTTATAAGCCAGAGCCTAAAATGACTAATAAGCTGGGCTTACAACTGTCAAAATTCTGGGAAAAACTGCTAGACACATTACTCAATGCATCAAAGCCTAAAATTTTATACAATATGGCTTATTTTCACAACCAAACAAAAGAAAGTTGAGCTTCAGTAACTTAAAACAACATTCAGATGTGACTTAGTTTCAGAAGAACAAATTCGATGGTAGGAGAATGGAATGAGGCAGTCATAAAGTGTAGATCACCGCTACAATTTACTTTTTCACTGCCAGAGTTCTTTTCTCACTCCTCTGCAGCTGCACATCCTCATATTCACTACTAGCTGAACATACCTACACGTATTGCAGGGATATCTTCTTCTTCGATGCCAGAATTAATTTTTGAAAGGAAACAAAAGGCCCACCAACTCATGGAATGGAATGGAAGGACATGGGATCTTCATTTACAATTAAAAATCCTTGATCTAACTTGCTCCCTTATTTTCCATTTTATCTGCTTCTTGGTTTGATCTATGCAGAATGTGGAATATTTGAAACTTGGAGAAGCACCATAGAGTTCTACGTATTTGCTCTAATATCATGTTGAGGATGACATTTCCAAAATGATTCCCTGAATGCAATATTTTGATCAGAACTTGTGAGTTGACAAATATTTGGACCCTTGTAATCCCTTTAACCAGAGCTAATTGACATCCCTTAAGTAGAGTAAGAGATTCCGACATGATTGTACAATTACCTAATCCGCAGCAAAAACTGATATATATTGTTCCTTAGGGATAGAATATTACCCCGCCATCTTCTGTAGCTTCGGGGTTCCCTTTGGAAGCACCATCAAAGAAAATGGTTGCTATGTTTTGACATTTCCACCAATGTTGGAAATCCAAATCCAGTTGTATGAGAGACCAGGTTGGATTGGAAGTTGGACTCTTGTCAATTATTGTCTTCTTGTCATGCTTGAAGGATCCGATCCAAACACTATTTCCTGAAGTTAAAAGGGGGTCCAAATCTTTCATTTTACTCCTTATCATTTCTAGAAGAAGGGCCTTAGCTTTGGCATCCACTTGGGTTGGTGTCTGACATTGGATATTGAAGATGATGCTATTTCGAGCTAACCATATTTTCTACCAAATGATTTTCGGAACATTCAACCAAATACTTTTCAAAAACGACTTGCTAGATAGAGAAGAATGAGAATGGTTCTTCCAGGAAGAGAACAAAGCCACATTTGAGATTTGAGAATGGGGGGGGGGGTATTCAAATCCTGTAGTGAGATAGTTCACACAGAGAGAGAAATGGGGGAGCCCAAAAAGAGATTATCTATGGTTGCCAAATTGCTACAACAGAAAGAGAAATGATGTGGTCCCAAGAAGCCATGTTTAACCATATTTTCACTCGTTAAATTTTCTATGCATTAAAAGTAAGATGAAAAAAATGGTTTTGGGGAGGCCAAACGGATTCCAAACTAATTTCCAAAGAGAAGGAGTGTGGAGAGGCACCTTTATGCTTTGAAGCACTCTAAATCCTTGGGATGTTGTGTTGTTTCGTATTTCCCCCCAGCCCCACTTATCTTTAATATGAAGATGCACGAGGAGGAGAATCTTTTGAGGAAGAAGGCGATCTGGAAATTTTGGGAGGTTCCACGCCAACCAGTTTCCATGGTTACCCCATAGATAAATGTTTGCCAGAGTAGTGAGACCTATTTGGGTGAACTATATCCTGATATCTGAGAGGGTGGTTGAGATCTCAAGCAGAGGAAGACCCTTGATGCTATCCTTCCAAAGCTAAGTTTTAAATCCATTCCCAGGGATGTGATACATCTATTGGTATTTTTTTTTATTCATGCTTTGTAAAGGTTGCAAATTGAAGTGCCTTTGGGAATTATGTCAATTTGCATATTGCGTATTGAGGTCCCTTTAAGTATTTTTTCCTCAAGAGTTTACTTACAGGATGAGCACGATTGGAGAACAATTTCCAAATAATTTTTCTTCCCAGGGCCATGTTTATCGAACAAGGATCTCTTACCTACAGTCCCCCGTTAGTTAGAGGTCTTTTGACAGTGTCTCAACTTACAAGATGGAATTTGTTTTTATTTCCTTTTCCTCCTTTTCAAAGGAAATATATGATAAGTCAGGATACTTGATCCATAATTGATTTGGGAGCTAAGAGCATGGAGGATTGAAAAATAAGAAGAGAACAAAGAACAAATTTGATCATAACTAGTTTTCCCGCATAATTGAGCCAGTGGCCTCCCCAGGTGACAATTTTGATTTTAATATTGCCGAGAACTTCTACCCAAAGAGTGGGTTTTAAAGATCCCAAGGAGAGAGGGAGGCCCAAATAATTATTTTTTTCCCAAAAAGCATACCTTGAAAGTTCCATAAGGTGGGCTATTTGAAGGTTTTAAGTATGGTCAATGTTCCAACCGTAAACTGCACTTTTTCTATTATTTACCATGCCTCTTGAAGCTTGACAATAATTTTGTATTAGATCTTTAAAATCTCTCGACATATTTAAGGATGCACCTCCCAAAAAGAGAGAGTCATCAGTGAATAAGGTGCGGTTTAAAGAAGGGAGGCCTTTCTGCAAATGAATTCATGGTATTTTCCCTTCTTCTCTTTCTGCATCCAGCTTCCTGCTCTAGGAATCAACTATCGAGATATATAGGAAGGGGGAAAGATAGCACCCTTGTCGAATTCATCTCATAGCTTTAGAGAAACATATAGGCCTTCCATTTACTAAAGGAGCAATCCAACGCTTATCAATGCAAGATTTAATAAAACTTATAAAATCTTTACCGAAACCAAAAGAGGAAAGAAATTTATATAAATACAAGTGCTTAAATCGATCAAAGGCATTTTCCATGTCTATTTTTATGAGCATACCTTTTTCTTTTCTGAGCTTGCTGGAATGAAAGGCTTCCTAAACTAAAGTCACATTGTCCATGAGTTGTCTTTCTTTTATAAAGCCTCCATGGTTTGGAGAGACAAGCTTATCCAGAAAAGGTTTGATTCTTTTAGCCAGGAGTATGGAAATAATTTTATAAGAGGCATTACAAAGCGACATGGGTCTGAACCTAGCCAAAGAGCCAGGGTTCATTTCTTTGGGGAATAGAGGAAGGAAAGTGGAATTCGTGCAACCTCCTATCTTTCCTTTTTGGTGAAGCCCTCTAATCATTTGACTAAGATATGTCTTGATTATTTTCCAACAAGCTCTATAAAAATGAATCGTGAATCCATTTGGACCACGGGATTTTCCCGACTCCATTGACCAAATCACATTGATGATTCCTTCTTCATAGAAAGGATTCAAGAGATAATGATTGTCAACAAAATTAACCAACGCAGGTATATAAGAAAGAAAATCAGAATCAGCCTCTTCGTATGTATGACCATTCTCTGTATACAAGGAGTGGTAAAGAGATTTGTCAACATCTTTGATTTTTTCAAACCCCTTGATTGTGTCTCTCGCTGAAGAAGTGATATCAGAGATATGATTGCGGGATTGTCTGTATTTGGATTGCTTGTGGAAGAAGGAGGTGTTACGATTACATGCCTGAAACCACAAACTGCGGGATTTCAGTATCCAATATTCTTCCTCTTGGTGGAGAGTTTGAAAAACAAGGGATTGAGCTTGTTTCTCCTTCACTAAATTGGAGGGAGTGATGTCTTTTTATTCTAATTCCGTCTACAGAGATAACAATTCCTGTAAAGCTTCTTTTTTGGAGGAGGGGATTTTGGAGTCTTTTTTAATTCAGTCCTTTAAATCATGTTTTGTGAATCTGGGCTTTTGTTCCTAAACAAAACTCGAGGAGCCTTTGATAGGGAAGTCCCAAGCTTTGGAGGTTGTTTCCTAGAATCCTTCCTTTTTGATCCATAGTGGGATGAATCGAAACGGAATTGGTCCTAGATCTTCCTCATCTTTTAAGTACAAGAGTATTGGATTGTGATATGAAGCAAGCTTAGGTAGAATGTTTGAGAAAATTATTTTTCTTTCTAAAAAAAGAGAGCCTTGGATTACAAAATGATCAATTCACATTGCAATATGGTGTGCTCCTATTCTATTATTGGACCTGGTGTAGTTTCCCCGATTGCGCTTAATATCTACAAGGTACCATTGCTGAATCAAATCTTCTACGAAATGGAGCATGGGGTCTCGTCCATTGTTTCCCCCTTTTTTCTCTTTGGGGTACATCAATAGAGTGAAATCTCCTTCTAGAATAATGTTCGCAGGAGTATAGATCTCTATAAAATCTGCAAGAGTGTTCCAATAATATTTTTTCTCTACATAATGAACAGGCATGTATAGGTTGAAAAGAGAAAAAAATTAATTTGCTTTGAAGGTGATGAAGTTCAGTGAATATCTAGTGTTGGGTTGCAAAAGAGTTTTTCAAGGAGAATTCCTCCTTAGACCATAATGTCGCTAGACTACCAGAGGAGCCTCTTGCACTTACCACTTTTATAACATTTTTCTTCCATTTGTTTTTTCTTAAGAGAAGGAGAGATTCTTCATCTAGTTTGGTCTCTTGGACATGAGGATATCTAGAGGGTAATTTTTGAGAATATCCTTTACTTCATCTAGTTTCGAAGGGTTCCCCAGTCCTCTACAATTCCAAGAGACGAGAATCATTACTTACTTGGTAAGGAAGGTGGTGGACCTCCTTTATGGGGATTTTTCCTAGTACTTCTGTCGTAGGCCATGTTTATGGTGCTCTAGAAACCTTGCATATTTTGTCTTTCAGCCTCGTCTTCTCTTGCTTCTTTACTAGATTTCCTTCTTGATTTCCTCGAGGACAACTCCACATTGTCTTCATTTGAGGAAGATAATGCTTCCTGAGGCTTTGTTTTTATAATATCAACATATGAGGGCTATGAGGAACCTTTTTTATGAAGGGAAGAAGGGGTCAAGGTGATGGGATGCACTGGTAGTTCCCCTTCTTTTTTCTCCTGTTTTTCTAGGTGTTCTTCATTTTCCTTGTCCTTGGGTTCAGAATGTGCATTCTAGATGCTTAGAAGTTCATATTGATTTCTTGAGTCATCTACCCTAGGAGGAGGTTCATCGCTTGCATGGTCCTTTCCAGAAGAGAGTTTCCCATTCCCTTTGGTATTTGAGGTGGGTTTTGCTGTAGCCTACTTCTGAACTTGCTTCCATTATTTTCCCTTAGAGTTTTTTAGGAGTTTCATCTGTCTTTTTTTTGCAATGTCGAGCAAAATGGTTGTATTCATGGCAATATCTGCATTTAAAAGGAAGTTTCTCATAATTTAACTCTTGAATGCGAGACCAATCGACAACAATTAGGTTTATTGTTTTTGGTAATCCTATTTCGAGGTCCACCTCTACACATATTCTGGTGCAGTTTTATTGGTGTCATCTTTCAGACTTGTCAATATATCCTCAAAAGGTATTCTTGATGGCATCCAAATATTCTAGATGCCAATAGTGTTAAGGAATATTGGGGAGCCAAAGCCAAACATGCACTACCGAAGAGACTTCGTGATTTGGATCAAAATCAGGGATCCATTTTTTCAAATACAGTCCTTGCGGTCGCATGAGATAGGGCCCGTTTCTGAATATTAGATCCAGATTTGTTGAACTTTAGAATACGAAGAAAAAAATACCCTTTCCCAATCATATGAATTTTGATTTCTTTGTTACGAGAGGTTTCCGATTTCGCTGCACCAAGGATTCAATTTTTTTTGGGGAAGGCCATAAGCCCGTGAATTGTCCAACGAGTCCTTTTTTCTGAAATATTTAAGGTTGTTCTGTAGGGTCGCTCCTTTGGGAGAGCTACCGTGGGGATGCAGACAATATTTTTTATGAACTTTTGCTAGATTGAATTTGTTGGTCGCTTCCCTTGAGTTGCCACCAGTAGCTTGAATGCGATGATTTCTGGAGGGACCAGAGAAGAAGGGAGTGGAGGAGGATCATATCCTTCCCTTGAGGCCATGATCCATGTAGCCACAAAAACCATAGCGCATAAGTCAGTTGTCCGCTAGTAGTATCGTAAAAGCCAAAACTCGTTGACTAAGGAGACAAAGCTTTGCAACCGTCGCCAACAAGTTAAAAGTTTTAGAGATGTAATGAAAATTTTTGTTTTTCCATTTTTAATTTATTGAAATTATTTCATTAAATCTAAATCCCTCATAACTAAAGTAATGTAAGGTATTACATTCTGATATGTGAATAAGAAGTCACAAGGGAAACTAAAATTAAAGGGTATATATTATGCTAGAGTCCACTGGATCTTATAATTGGCTTCATCCCCAAATACAAGAACAATCAATGGAATTATCATTATTAAAAAACAATATGAATGGGGTAACACATGCCATTGTAAAAACTTAAACCTTCCACACCCCCACCAAGAGCCCGAGGATGACATCTTCCATGTCTGAGTGCATCTTTTTCTCTAGAAGGAGCCCTACGTTTCCTGAGCTTGTTTCACCACTACAAGACCTTGGCCATGGCTTAAGGAATAACAAAGGAAAATAGAGTAATCTAAGTTCAATTCCCATGACTTTCTGTGGGGGGGTTGTTTAAATACCTCCCATAAAATATTTTTCAAGGCCATGAATAATATAACACCATGAATATTTTTTAACAACTAGGACATGGCCTGGGATTAAATTCTAGGGCCTAAGTTCACACATTCCCATAATACATAATATTTGTCCTCCAAGTTTGATATGGGGGTGATTTCAAGGTTTAAGAGACAACATGTTTTTGGGGGATAAGGGCATAGTTTGGTGCAAAAACCTAGGTTCTAAGTCCATGGAATCTATCTCTAATCCTTACATGCCATGTGTGGGGCCTTAAGTCACAACATAGGCCATTCATATGCAATATTTGGCATGTGAGTAAAATGTGTTGTCACATTTGAAGGTTTAGTACGACAAGGATGGTTCTCATAACCCAAGTTATGTTCCCAGGTGAATATTTTTTCAAATAAACCAAAGTTTGTTATGTAAGGTGTTCTACATAAACACCTATGATTTCTTTAAAGTTGAGAAGTACATGTTCAAGATGTTATGATATTGATTATTGTAGTTGAAAATATGAATATATAATATATTGAATCCATAAGAAGAACTATCCATCACTCCTATAATCCTGATGCAATTAATTAAGATTGTTTCCTTGTAATTGTTTCCATTTTATTTCTCCAACAAAAAAAGATGCAATCCTCTACTATATAATAATTCAAGTAATGAACATGTTTCTTCTAGTCTCTAGAAGTCAATATTACAACTTTAATGAAGGATTTTTTGAAATTGAAATAAGTTCTCTTTCTAGGGATGACCCTTTGTTTTCTTCAACGATAGCTATAGTTCCTTTGGTGAAGAAGACATTGGTGTTGGCTATTCTTTCATTATTCTTCCCTCTTATGTAGAAATGTTACTAGGAGGAGCACACTAGCCATCCTCTATCTCTCTCTCTCTCTCTCTTATATCTTCATTTGTACTTGATGTCTTTCTCTTGCTTGCTCTCTTAGAGTTTCCAAGGTTTCTTGATATTATTGCAACATGTTGAGGATGTGTGATCAAGAGACTACTATTGAATATCTTGAATCAGTAATGTGTAGAATAGGTGAAGAGGTAATACCAACCTCACATTTAGAAATCCAATCTTACATATGTGCATATGCTAACAGGTGTGAGTGGAATGGTTTAAATGTTGTTGAAGGTTGCTAAAAATGGAAGAAACTCTTGAACATATGTTACAGAGAAGATATATTATGGCTTGAGGTGGACCACAACAAACAGGATGACACCATAAATAAACCCATTTCCAATAATTCTAAATATATAAGCAAAACTAACAGTAAGGGACCAAGGGGGCTTACCTTATTCCGAATGTTTGAAGTAGATCCATGTTGAGCTTTCAATCAAACTTGTATCTACACATTTCCCTCAACAAAAACAAAAGATACAAGCACGATATAACGTTAGAATCTAAACTAGCATGTTATATTCCAATACATACTCAAAGTAATTAGATCCATGGATAGAAAATATTTATAATTACACATGCAATGGACGAGAAATTGATATTTACATTAATATAAACAAAGATAAAGATGACAAACTTTGTCGACACCTCGTCAAAATCGAGAACCTGAGTCCCTCCACTTGGGCCTCCACCACTTCAATCCTCCATACAAAGGCAAGCTCACAAAGATCAAGGCAAGCTTGGGATAGCACTAATGGCTACTTCAAGGACAAAGGGATGCAAACTCAAGTACATAAGAATGGGGCACAATTCCATTATAGCCTACATTCTCTCCAAGTCATCTCTTCTCTAATGCTTCATAGTAGCTCAATATATAGCCTTTCAATGGGAGGTGAAGGGTGAAAGTGGAGAGTTTCCTTGCATATGTAAGTCCAAGGGACAAGTCCTTCTTTACTTAGTAGGAAAAAACTCCAAATATTATTTATTTATTTTTTAGCACATTTCCCGATGTACGCGGGTGACAATGGTGAAGATGCATACACACGGGTTGTATACTTGTGACCCGCATATATATTTAAGGGGTTCCACTGGAGCATCAAGGTCATAGTGAGCAAAAAGGGGTAAAGTTAATTTGCATAGGGACATGGATAGGCCATCAAAGCGTGATTTATTAGGTGTGGCAAATCACGCTATAACATATGCCCCCTAATGTTTGAGGTTATAGGGGTACACAATGGATGAAATACATTATAATAGTTCTAGAAATGGAGTAATGAAGACCCAGGTGGAAAAAACCAGCCACTCATCAGTACAATACAATGATAGATCTATACACATGACTGCAAAGACATAACAGTACTAGATACATAAGAGTACAATGGCCATGAATAGGCATAATATACATATGTCATGTGTGGCCATCACCACATATAATATATAGTGATGTAAGGTATCCATACTGAATGAAGACATTAAATGGTACACTGGAATATGGTCATGAGAGCTGAAATCTCATAGATACTGGCACAATCAAGGAGGTAGCATATATGGAATGTCACCAAGATTGTAGGTAATTGACACAAATCTCCACTAGTACATGTCCCATCACGCGAATAAAGGTGTCACAGCCGAACATGATGTACCATTGTCTGATTACTGATCATTGATGTATACCATTAACAGACGTGAGACATCCCACCGATAATGATAATGGAAATCAAGGTACAAAGTGCAACAAACAAGTGTGAATAGATGTGTTGAGGTCAAACACTTGAGAGAATCCATCGATCAAGGAACATTGATGTATTCCCAAATATGTTGATGGCGAGAGAACCTGACACTGATGACTACAAGCCTCAAGAAATTCAATGGACTCTAGATCCCTATTCCAGAATAGATGTTATGAATTCGATGTAATGGAATATACTGGCAGGAGGGCATTAAGGCATCCCCCATCAACCAACATGAGGTACACAATAACGCTGGATAATTTGGAAGAACACAAACAAGATGTGCACGAACCAATAATAACTGTATCGAGAATGGCCGACATGCTGAGACAAGATAACCAAGGAATGACTGACTCATGCTAAAACTTCCTTCAAACAAGAGAATAAGGTAGATGAACACTCATGGGTAGCATAGAAACACAATGCATACCGGGACAACTCTGTGACATAGGAGACATCAATAGGGGCTCCATAGGGATTGGAAGCATAACCAGTCGGTGGAGAAAACTCAGGATGATGAGTACAACTCCTAAAGTCATACTAGTAACCTAACCAATGGATGAATGTATTGTGCTCTATTCAAAGGCGATACAACACAACGACTACCAATAAAAAGTAATGTCATTTCCCATTTGAATTTTTATGTTTTATGATTTTTTGGTCTTTTTCATATTTGAAAAGCTCGAAAAAGAATAAAATTGCTTATAGTACACTTAAGGAGGAAACGAGAGTCGCAGGAAAGCAAACTAATTCCAAGCAGTGGAACATACCTATGCTGAATGCAATGAAGCATATGCAGTATAAAGACAGTCAAGGGGATGTCTCATGTTGGTAAGGGATGATAAAGCTGTAAAAGATATATGGGAGGTTCTCATTGTCTAGGATTGAGACGAGCTTGGGATATATGGGTTATAAACTGAAGCAATGTAAAGCTCAATATGACAAGCTAACGTATGCAAATGTAGTTACAACTTGATACATATGGGAGTCCCAATAGGATATGGATACCATAAATTTCAAGAAAGAACATGAAGGTATTTACTCGAAGACATGGCGAGACTAGCAGACCTAAAGGAGGATGCTCAACATGGGCACCAAATGGAAAAACATGATCTAACTAGGGTCCCCATGATAAGGAGAGCTCTACCACTTACGTGAATCCACTTCTAGTAACAATATGAGGGTTCCATGTCATCATGAAGTGGGTTTGTACATATGGTTAAGGTGATATGGTCATAGAATAATGCAGGATGCATGCAGAAAAATGATCCTATCCTATATGCTAGTTTAGTCATATACCTTCCATAAGCATGAACGGGTCAAAGTCTCGACGAAAGTGCATCATAAGAGGTTCCTACACAAAAAATTAGCCCAAACAAGTGAAAATGGTTAATAAGAAGTCCAAACTATAGTCCAAGTGGGTATATATATATATTAAAAAATGACATTTTTACCATACCATTTGTTTTTTTACCCAAAATAGTGAATTTGGCAACTTAGATTTAGAAACTTCAAATGACGATTCTGAGAGATACAGGCCGCGAAATCTAGAGCTGTTAGGACCAGGTAATTCATAATCTCATTCTTCATCTATTCCATGCATTAATTTTTAGTTTTAGTGGTGTATTTTTACGCATTAATCAACTAAACTTGAGGATATCGACCCACGCAAGTCATAGTTCATTGAGCCACGTATACGGCTTGATGTACGCAAGAAAACCAAAGCCTTCCCACATACATACACTACTGTAATAAAGAACCGTCTTGTACAGGGCTAGGTATGTCAAATTCGATGGTGAAATATCAGAAAATTTAGTTTTTCCTTGGAAAGATGATTTTGGAATGGAGAGAATGCAAGCACGAAGATGTTGACAGGGTAGTCCTTTGTGATGGAAATCATCAAAAATCCTTAAGAAGGTGTGGTTTGTATAAGTTTTGGAAACATAGGGGTTTGAGGTCCCAACCAAGACTCCTCCATATGTTTGTGGATTACTGGGATCCAAAAAAAGAGGCTGCTTAGACTAGATGGTATGCATTGAGATTAGAAGTAGAGGACATCTACTTTATCATAGGACTATCCCGCCGAGGTGAGGTAGTGAACTTACGAGCTCGTAGAGTGGGCGAAGGACTCACTATTGAGGAGTACATAACTGTTTATTGCATTCCTGACATAGAGAAGATTGAGAGTCAAGTTTCGATGAATGCTATCCATAGTATTAGTCTCAAGGTGATAGTTTGGCATCGGTTCATCATGATTCATGACCTCTCATGTTCTACTCAGTAGAGTGCATGAGACCTATTGTATATGACTGGAGCACAACATTGCTGAGCACTATGAAGCAACGACTAACCCACTACAAGCTGGGTAGGATAAATAACTTCGGGTACGCTATCATTCTGAGCACTTTCTTCTTTGAGAGGGTCCTAAGCCTCATCCCTAGAGTTGAGGTTTCTCCTCACATCGTACAGGATTCATCCCAGATTCGCTAGGAAGAGGTGATGCAAAGGCTAGGGGAGGCAGGACACCTTCTCCTTTCCTAGTCGACTTCTTTCATTGGTGGAAACAATAGGTCATAGCCATAGACGACCACCCCTATGCAGGGATAGGATTCTGTGGAGATCCTAACATGCCCCTACCACCAGGGTCAACATACGGTGATATAGGTAAGATCCCATGTGTATGGTTTTTTGAATTATTATTATTATTATTTTTTCATGTATTTAGAAATCAAAAACATGTTTTTGGTGGTGACAAGTATTGACATTAGGTATTTATGCATACATGGGTCTGCAACGAATAGATGGTTTCCCTCAACATCAATGTAGGGGACGAGGTAACGCGATGATAGGTGCATATGCAAAGAAGATGCTCCAAAACATACATTGCAACATTGCCTGACTGACTCACATGATACCCATGGTGCAAGTTGAGGACTTTCCTAAGGCTATTGAGAGACACGTAGAAGGGGTACTCCGTATGTGGGTTAGGTTGTTCAGGAAGTTGGCCAATGCAGTCATATTTTATCATGATCATCACCCAGGACCACAGGAATATATGCCTATGTAGACATTTTGTATCGACTGTGTGTATTTTGGAGGCTTAAAGCCCCATTTTTGTACTTATGACATTTTGTACTAGGACACCATTTTTTAGACTCTATTTGGAAATAAAACCTAATAGCGATCGGTTTGTTATATTTACAAATGTGTTTAAATGTGAATGTGTATTAAATGGTTTATGCTTCTTTATGGATGTGACAAGTGCCAATATAACACGTAATTTGCATAAGAATCAGCAACATGATTATAAATTCTAGGTATATGAATTTATGTAATGAAATCAAATTTCTGCTCCAATAATCTTACCGTCAAGAACCTTCTCAATAATGTAGGATCCATAACCTAATACAAGCCATTTAAATGTGACACCACTAACTGGGAGTCGAGGTGAACTTCAAGATATCAGATACCATTAGAAATGGCATCACACAATAATTCAATCATGGCTCTATACTCAACAACATTGTTAGATGATGATCAGAGACAAACACCTCCCAAAGACACCAACTGACCCTCAGGTGCTTAGATAACCCAGGCGACTGAAGTTTGGTTCTGGGTGTGGTGGATGGCACCATCAGCGAATACTAAATAGATCGAAGATACTATCGACATTTCCACAACAGAAGAAGCATGTTAACAAACTGATAATTATACTAGAAGAAAAAAACTATACAAGTTGTATAATAATATACACAGATATTGAGCTCGACTAAACGTTAAGCTTAATATTTCTTAAGATAAAGATCATTTCTAGGCTACGCCAAGGAATTCCCTTCATAATCCTCCATCTCATAGGATCATTTTTCTAGGACATGCTTTACCACATAAGGCCCGTGCCACATCGAGTTAAAATTACTGCCCCAAGAAGTTCACTGGCTTGATCCCATAAAAGGACCAAGTCACCTTCACTAAACTAACAGGGACAGATAGAATTATCATACTGGGATTTAACACAACACTTATTTACCTCTAGGGTCACTACGACATCCTGACAATGCTTATCTAGGTGTTTTCAAGTGGACTAAATGTTCTTCTAATTCTGAAGTATTAGGTAGGAACTCTATGGCAAGTTTTAATGAAAGAATATTTCACTCTACTGGTAATACCGACTTCACCCCATGTACTAGCTAAAAAGGAGAGAATCCGGTGGCAGTCTTGACTACGGTTTGATAATCCCACAAAGCAGGGTAAAGCATGATAAGCCAGTTAGTTCTGGTTTGTGCAATGGTTCTTTGTAAAATGGCCTTAAGGGGATTATTAAATGCTTCAACCTAGCCAATCGGTTGAGAGTAATAAGAAGAAGAGTGCTCTTGCTTATACCCTGGTTTCGAAGCTAACTATGCCATCATCTTATTTTGAAATTTCCTGTGATGGTTAGTGACAAGATCCTTCAGGATACTAAACTGAGTGATAATCTGGGTGAGCACGAAGTGAGTGGTCCCCTCACCATAGGATTTAATTTTAGGCATAACATCTACCCATTTCATGAAGTAGTCTACGAAAAATATAATATGACTATACCCCCCAGTTGGCATTGGGTTTCAATCCATAAAGTGCACCCCCCACTTAGTGAAGGGATCGACAGTGATAATATGATAACAGGGTGAGATGCGAGCACATATTTCATGCTAACACATGACAAGGGTGGCATCGCTTGACCACATTAACATACTCTTTGAAGATTGACGGAGAATAGTTACCAGCTATAAGGATTTTTTGGGCTGTAGCAAGTCCAGATAAATGACCACCACACATCCCATGTCACGTCCCGGTCTTGACCCCGTTACATTAGATGTATATGATGTATATATTGTAAAGGATCATTGTGTGGAGCTAAAGGCCAAGGCCCCGCCATTGATCGGTAATGCCATGTTTTGGGATTTAAATTGTCACTGATGGTATATCGGGGCATGCGGCATATATTGTACTGGTCATCATGTAAATATGCATCTATAATTAATTAAATGAACACAACCAACTACGGTCGCGGCAACTAAATCGAATGGGGCATGATTTTCCCAAGGATAAGGAGGTAAGGGGGGGGGGATTTGTCAAACTTTGGCCAAAATGAGAAAAACCCATGTGTCCTATTCCCTTGTTTTTATTTTCCAACCACTTTCATTGAAGAAAGACTGCTGGTGGTTGAGGCAGTTATTGCATGGAAGGGGAAGAGTATGGGCAACCAAATTCGAATTGGGCAGAGACCCATTTTTGAAAAACATGTTCTGAATTCCTGGGCAAGAAAAAAAGGCCCAAAATGTAGGCCATTCTGCTATCCATTCACGTTTTTCAGTTTTCTCACGTTTTGGGAGCAGCTGGAGTTTTTCCTGTGTGTTTGGATCCAACGTTTTGGCTTTTGGCTTCATTTTTCCCATGGATTGGAGGTCGTTTTTGTAATGCCAGGGCATGGGTTGTCTTCCTCACGTTTTTGGAGCTGCTGGTGCATTTTTCCATTCACGTTTTTGTGATTTCATGTGTTTTTACCATGGCTATGAAGAGCCATCCACGTTTTTGGCTGTCTCACTGACTTTTGGGTCTCACGCACTGGCTAATTGGGGCGTTTTTCCCTGCTGTGAGTTGGTTTCCCTGATAAGCTTCAGGACTGTGTGTTTTCCCCCATGTTGTGAGTTGTTTTTGCTGTTATGTATGGGGCTCTGCAATTCGATTTCCCTGTTTAAGCTGTGAGAGCTGAATTAATTGCCGGGGTGCAATTGTTGGTTTTCAAACTGTGTGAGGAGTAAGGATTTTGGCTTGGTTGCTTGATAAACCTGGTGTTAGAAACCACACAGACAAAACTAGAGGGCTAGCCTTCTTCTCCATCACCCCTGAATAGCACTGGAAGGGAATGCAGGGCCTGAGGGACTGTGTAGCAGAGAAGGGACTGATTCCTTGTGTTGGGTGTGGATGGGTGTCTTAGAGGTCAGGCTAGTTTTGGTGTGGGTGTTCTTGGCTCTGTAAGGAGCTCACCAGCTTAGCAATTTCCTTCTCCAGCTCCTTAATGGCCTGATAAACCCAACTGAGTTGGCTTGGCTGTGTGTTTTGGACATCCCTGGGCTATGTGTAAGCCTGCTAGTTCCCTTATTCCTTGGAGAATCATGCCCAGCTCGGGGGTGGAAGCGTTGCTGAGATATTAAGGGGCACGCTGGCCTATGGTTGGGTGGAACATTGCAGCGACGTAGTTGGTTGCGGAGCAAAGCGCTCATAAGATAAGTGATCTTGTGTATTTTACCTCTACAACTATATTTCTATTAATGAAAATAATGAACATGTTGAAGAATGCTTGTCTAAATGCATGTTGATTCCGCTGTGCAAGGATAATTAATTATAGTTGTGCATAATCTACAATTGTAGTTGCGTATGTTAAATGAATTGCATTTAGGCATGTTATACTGCAATGCATTCTCTCTTTCAGCATTTTGTTTTATGAAATTTTTAGCCTGTACATGTTCATGGGCGGTTAACCCGGTCTGATAAAGTTAGTAGATCGCGTCCTCTACGCCGGTCGGAGGCATGGGGACGTGACATCCCACACTGAAAATCATTCAACACAGTATCAACCTCATCATGGTTCAAACAACAATGCAAAATGGAATCCACCTCCTGGAGATACAATGTGTCACTAATAATAAGGTAGTTCTTAGAATTATGACATAGGAATCTCCGTTTGTCCCTCGAGAGGTGAGAGGGAACCTTCAAAGTATGTATATATATAATAATATCACCATACCAAGCGTCAACAGTCGAAATGAGGAAAATACGCTCATTCACAAACGAATCCTCATGAATCCTATCTACCTCCAGACTAGGGATATCAGATATGAGCTCCGTAAAGATTAACATCTTCTTTGATTTTTTTGAAACAAATTCAAGGTTGAATTCTTGTAAAAGAACAATCCATTTATTATACTCCCCCCCAATCATTCGTTTGGTCAAGACAAACTGAAATGGATTGATGTGAGCTATAGCAGTATTCCGACGAAGCAGGATATAGTGTCGCAATTGCTAGACTGCATGAAAAATAGCTAAGGAAAACTTCTTGATGTGACTATATCTAATTTCAACATCAATGATATTCCAGCTAAGATAATAGATAACGTGCTCTTAGAGCTCATCATCCTCTTGGAATAGAACCATACCAATCGTCTCTTGATACACGACCACATATAACAAGTAATCATGAATATAGTTAAGTGGACTAAGCACAAGGGCCAATGCTAAGGCTTTCTTAAGGGTGTTGAAGGACTCATGGGATCACTCATCCCATATGAATGAAGTACCCTTCTTCAATAATCGTATAAACCCCTTGGTCAAATTGGCGTAATTGACAATGGATCGATGTAAGAAATTTCCCATCCCTTAGAGACTCTGAAGATGTCGAATTGTGTGTAGGGGAGACAAATGAAGTCTTGCCTCAACCTTCAATGGATTGACCCTAATACCCTCCTTCCATACAATGAATGCCAACAAACGACCCACTCTCACACAAAAGATGCACTTCTGAGGGTTTAACCTAATGTTGTAATGACGACATCTTTCAGAAACCAAGCGCAAATGATTTGTGTGATCCACCCTCAACTGAGAGTGAGCATCTAAACCATCCAAATAAACTTCGATAATATGCTTGATTTCATGGAAAGCAAAAGTCATATCCTGCTGAAAAGTGGCTCCGATGTTTTTAAGGCCGGAAGGCATTTTTCAGTATGGAAAATTACCCCAAGGACAAATAAACTCAGTCTTATGTTGGACCTTAGGTTTAATTTGTATTTGGTTTTACCCTGAAAAGCTGTCCATAAATGAGAAAACTTTTCTCCTAGCACACTCATCCAAAATATGATCAATGAATGGTGTGGGGAAATTATCTTTTGGACAAGCTCTATTTAGGTCTCTAAAATCGGTGCACACTTAGATGGTTCCTTGCTTCTTATCTATTTAAACAGGATTGGACACCCATTTGTTCAAGGGAAGTAGATAGATGAAACCGACTTTGATCAGTTTCTCTATCTCAGCCTTAATGGTAGGTGCTTTGTGAGGGTTCATTGCACATTGGCGTTGCTGGACATGTTTAGTATTGGGATATGTTTTGATGTCATGTTTGACAATGTGAGGGTCAATTCCTGACATTTCTTTATACAACCAAGAAAATAAGTCACAAAAATATTTAAAAAGCTCAGTGTATCTCTTGATTTCATTAGGTGAGGAGTCCACACTGATATACACATTCTCGAATTTTCCAGGAATACAAGAGATGTTGATCGGAATTGTAGGAGATAATTTTTCCATGTTCCCTTTGGTACATATAGCATGAGTACCTAATGGGACCACAAGGTGACCAACACTCTCGCTTAAGGTCATCCTAAAGTCATCATGCACGACTTGTTCGAGCTCTGGGAGAAAGTAAGAGTGATGATGCAACTCCTCCCAAAGCTATTCTAGACCATTCATGGCCTTGAGAATAACTTCATCTGAAGGAAAAATATCATCGAGGCAATCATGCGAGCATGATGATGCAACCACCCAAGTAGGCAGTGTAAGGATATCCTCCTCCTCCATCCGTGAAGTGGAAGGAACGGAGTTTATAACATGCTCAAGTGGAGCTTGATACACAACCTCAACTACAAGAAACAACATTCTCGTCCTAGTAGATATAACATCTTTATCCGAAGTGCTTAGAGAAGGAAGACTCCATGGGTCAACCAAATAAATAGTGCGAAATGGGACTGAAATCACAGGTGACGAATCAATACTAGGGTTAGCGCTAATAGATAAAATTGGTGCTGAAATATTAAAAGTTCCCATTAACAACAGATACATTCTGACACCAACATTCTCAGTTGCCGACTGCGAATTATAAATAGTTGAGGTAGTCAATCTTGACGATGCAGAGGAACCCGAATTATCGTAACACATCTAGTCGATCGTCAAAATATGATCCTCAAAAGGGAAGCATATTACTCGAAATACTGATGATACAATTGCTTTCATATCGTAAATCCAGTTCCAACCCAGTAAAATATTGTAGTCGAGGGGCGCATCAACCACCTTAACCTCGACCAACATGGTCTTCCCTCCCATCTGGACCGGAAGAGAAGGAATAATTCCATGTGACCGAAATGATCGTCCATCGAATGCAGTCAACATGGTCATCAATTTTGACAACGTGGGTGAGCCAAGGCCTTTCCAAGAAGCTAGAGACATCATAGAGGTTGCAGTGCCTTCATGAATAATGGTACATTTAATGGTGTTGTTGAGACACTCCACATGGACTAGACAATCCACATGGTAAGGCAAGTGAGGTTGGACCTCGTGGGTTTCAAATATGACTATGGTGGAGGAATATCAACGACTCTAAGAGTAGACAATAAGGCTCTCTGCTGTGAAGGACAAGTTTGAAGAGCTTCCATAGCTGATATTTCATAGGGAGTTTGAACCAAGTCTTTGACAATAGAGTAATGCTGGGCGGCTTGGGCATTAGCATTATGTCCTGAATGCTTGAGGAATCCCTTAGGTATGTGAGGTATCCCTTTAGGCTTATAAATTTGCAACAAAATTTCAGGAGGTGCATGCTCTTTCCCCAGGTTGGGTTATGACGAACCATAATCTTTCGAGCAAGTCACAACATTATCAGTTGACATCATGCTGATGCAACCATGACCACCTTCATTCACTGATAGGTTTTAATACCTACTAGAATTGATTCCAATGTCCATGGTCCTCAAAACCATGTTTTGATTATGAGGTAAAGGTCCAGCCAACAAAATTGGGCTCTGTGTGATGTACTTTGAGGCATCCTCAATACGAGGGCACAATTATGTCATATGGTCTACCCCACAGAGCTTGGAAGGGAATTTAACCTTTCATTTAGGATTTTTTTCCGCACCAACATTATCCATATTCTTGTCATCATTCTAATTTTCCTTCCTATTCCCACCCCATTTGTCATTTCTTCCCTTTCTTCTATTTCTTCCTAGTTGTTGGTTACCCTTCTGATCTGACTACTGCACTGAGTGTACATCCATCATCTGGGTGGTAATGGACAAGGCACTAGCCTCTCTATTCATAGGATGATTAATATAAAATCTCGCTTTTGATGTGTAATCTGGTCTATGACCTTGGCACTTGGGGAGCCAACAATACCATCGACATGTGGCCTAGGTTTGAACATAAGATCGAAGTTCGACCGTGGTGCATTAGGGATAATCTCATATAAAATTTGATACTGAGCATAGATAAAATCCAACTGCTGAGCTCTAAATATAGCATTTTCCTCATTACACACTCTGAATGTCGAAACATCTTTCGTGATATAAGGCAATAAATATTTGAGGAACCATTCCATTAAAAACTCATGTGGAAGGTTGGCCTTAATCAACCTCTTTTGTAAGTGCCACTCTTGATTATGATCAGAAAAATGTGTGGATTTATCCTGCCGAAATTTCGGCAATAGCTCGGTACCGACATCGTAAGGTACCGACAATTGAAATTGTTTCATAAATGTCATGGCCAAGTCCTTAAATGTTCGATAGGTGTCCCCAACTAGCTCTATATACCATTTCATGGTAGGACCTGTGAGGGTGTGTTGAAATAATCATAAACAAACAGAGTCATGGTTCAATGAGTTTGAAGAGCACCATAGGTGGAAAGTAGTGACATGTTCTCTAGGGCCCTCATCATTCTTACCTTCAAACTCAGGAATGTCCGAAGGAAGTTTAGCGGGAACAAATAACCACATATAATCATTAGACACCAGATCATTGGTCAACTTCAAAAGGTCAGGTAGGTTTAAAGTAGCCAAAAAGGGGAGCCTAGGTTGTGCCATAGGATTCCACATCCCCTAAATAGGTTGGTTCTCATAAGGTTGATTGTGATAAATGCCATAGCCTTAACCGGTCAGATAATAACTTTCTCCCATATGCCCCATATAAGGCTGCACAAGGATATGATGGTTAGGTATTCCTTGAGAAGGAGGCGCCATATAACCATAATTATAAGACTGATAGGTTTGTTCCCCCCCCATACACATAAGGAGGTATATGACCTCCAGACACGGAAACACTTGCTGAAGGAGGGAAAACTTAGCTATGTGGAGCACTACTTCCCAAGGGACCGTGTGGGACATAAGGAGGATGTGACATGAGAAAATCATTTGAAGGAACAAGTATGGTGGATGATGGGATGTAAGAAGTGGCCCCAACGTTCACACGTCCACTATCACCCCCGAGAGAGTGAACACTAGTGTCAAGACTGGATAAAGGGAGACAAAATACCCCCACAAATGGAGAAAAAGGTGCAATATGACCACTCCCAAACTGATGAACAAGGAAAGGAGAACTAGTGCCCCCAACACTACAACAAAACCCTGTGATTAACGTCTCTTTCAGCTTCCTTTTTAGCGTCCACTATCACTTTTAGTGTATTTTTCATCATTTTTTGGACAAAGTGGACGCTTTTCCTTGGGATGACGCTTTTAATGACATTATTTAAATCCCTTTTTAAAATATGGTGTTATTTTGGACGCTAATTAGCATCCCAATTAGCGTCCCAATTAGTGTCCTAATTAGCATCCCAAATAACATCCCAATTATCTTCCCAATTAGCATCCCAATTAGTGTCCCTTTTTAAAATTTGATGCTATTTTGGATGATAATTAGCATCCGAATTAACGTCCCAATTAGCATCCCAATTAACATCACAATTATCATCCCAATTAGCATCCCAATTAACATCCCAATTAGCGTCCCAATTAGCATCACAATTATCATTCCAATTAGCATCCCAATTAATGTCCACATTATCATCCAAAAAAACATCCCATATAATGCCTATAATAGCCTCCAAAAAAACGTCCTGAATAACATAACACCATATATTAATCCATGGTTAGCGATAGGAATTGCGCCATGAATTTCGATAGGAAAAACATCCAAAATAGCGCCAAGTATAGAGCCAGGAATTGCGCATAGAAAGCATCCACCATAGCGGAAGGTATAGATCCAGGTATAGTGCCTAAAATAATGCCATAAATTTTGAAATGAATCGCGCTAGGAATTGCACTAGGTTTAGAGCTAGGAATTGTGTTTGGAAAACGTCTGAAATAACATCAGATATATCAATGCCAATGTCAATGATCATGATTCATGTGATAATACTTTTGGATCTTGATTTATCACAGTGGCACCTAAATGATCGCAATCATGGTGCTTTTGTATCTTGATTAATCCTAATGAGGGGTAAATTACCTTAATGTCACCTAAATTGCTCTAATGGCATTTGAGTGTCCCCAACAACATTTGATAGACCCTAATGGCATCTGATTGGCCTTAACAACATGACGATGATGCATTACGATAATTATGATGGAGCGTATAGATATGATTTGATAAGTATATGACTATATCATCCATTCTTATGAGGTAGTAGGGCCCCTTGCTCATTATTATCACAATTATATTTATGATGAATACGCTGATGACAATGATGTTGATTTATTGTATGATGATGACGATGACGATGTGGATGTCAATGATTATTATGCATGTGGTAGCACTTTTGGATCCTAATGGATTCTAATGGCACCTAAATGTCTGTAACGACATCTAAATGACCCTATTATCATCTAAATGAATGTAACGACATATAAATGAACTTAACAATTACATGACATGAATCCTAATGGCAATGACTGATTAATAACACTAATGGCTTATGAGTGACCATAATGATTATGATGAAGATGATTTTTTGGATGATGTATTTAATGATGACGATGATGATGATAATGAGTATGATGATCAAGATGACGTTGATGTACCATATGGAATTGATGATGATGATGATGATGACAATGTCGATGTCCACAATGATGATGTATGTCATAATACTTTTGGATACTGCATGACTTGACATATTGGAGTTAATAACAAGTAATAGAGGTTGTGAGGTGTTGGCCATAAAAATATTGTTAGCCATTGGGTTTTACATTGACTGATATGGCCATTGGGTTTAGTAGTTCCCCCACCACTAACCCCCCGGTACAGCCCTTTGTAGAAAGGTAGTACAATACCACGTATCATGTTGCTACCAAAATGTCACTCTAAAATGTTTTTACTGGACAACCTCCCCCAATCCATACCCTCATTTTTACCAAGAACATCCAAGGCACAAAAATTGCATATCAATATTAACATAAAAGCTAATTTTCTTTGTACTCTTAAGGACATTTTGGTCTTTGTTAAAATGGAATGAAGAAACAAGCATTTAAATAATGCTCATAGTGTTACTTTGAAGAAGTGGATCAAATGTTTTTACATCTTTGGCCTTATAAGCATACATATCTCAAGGAAAAAAGCAATTAGTTGCTCAAGTTTTATGGCCCCTATCAAATCTTCCAGCATTACGCTACACTATTGACCAATGTTTGATTACGATGGGATTTATTTTATACAGTTAAGAGTGATTGGAAACATAGAGGTAAATGACCAACTTATAATACTAGAATATGACAATTCACATGGACACACACATTGCATATCTAATCTTGTCTCCATGTACTCTTTGAGGGTAACTTTTACTTGGCACTTTAAGTTAATCACAAATGAATTTAGAGATATGAGTTGAACTTATAAGACCAAGACACAATGACTTGTATAACTATATTACAAACCTAGGGTCACATCCATATTCTATTTAGGTCTACCATTTTTAATGTGTAGGGCCTACTTTTTGTCTTCAATATTCAAATATGAACTAATAATATTTTATCATTCACCCTCTAGGGCCTACTTTTTGTCTAAAATATTCTAAGCTGAACTAATAAGCTTTTATCATTCACCCCGTTTAAGAAGGTAATGAGCAAGCAAGTGTCTCAACTCATTGAGATCCATACAATGTACTTACGAATGGATAAACAATAACAATCAACAATATGTAAACATCACTTATAACATTAGGAGACTATAACCAATGATCCAAACCACCTCCATACTCTATTTGAGGTTTGATGACCTTTTCTATAAAGCAAATAAAAACAAACTAAGGGGAGTTTACAATTAATCACCATTTTAGGGAGGTGTCAATTAAAATAGTACCTTGGGTCAGTAAGATCACTATGAAGGAGATCGCAAGGGAAAATTTGTAAACAACCCATGTAGGAATCACAAGTCATGATAATAAATAAGAGATGGAGGAAAACCTGAGTAGGTCAGTATTATCTTCAGGTATATCACATTCTCTTTTGGACATTATTGATCTTAATCCATGATTGATAGGAAGGAATGATGTATTCCTTCTAATTCACTTCTACTTTTATTTTGTCACTTTTATCCTTTACTACAACTCGTTGTCATCTCCACGAAGGAAACATTACAATCACCTAGTTTCATCAGTCTTTTTTAGTATGAAGGGGAGTTATCCTTATTTTAGGAAAATCTTTTATAACTTTTCTTATTGCTTTCTCTTTGAATCTTCTTTTCAATTTTTTATGTACACTTTCCTCATATGTACACCATTTCTAATATTGCATAGATATCCCATGATTTCCACCACTTGACAAGCAAGGGCCCAATTACCGGTGTCCATATGGTGCACCCCTCTTTGACTTTGCGTGTGTAATTGTTCTCTCATTTCTTCAGTCGTTTCACTGCACCAAAGTGAACTTTTCTCTCTAATTCATAGTTGATTAACAAAATGTAGGCTTGCATGTTCACCTCTATTTATGAAATCTTGTTTATTTCCAAGCATGACATAATAACCTTTAATTGCCATGAATGTAGTCTATAAGCTGGTTTGAGTGGTGATTAATTGGGAAGGTGGCATGGGGTGTTCACCTTGACAATTGGTGGTGTGGAATGGATGCCAATCACCTCAAACTGATCCTTGCCATTATGACTCATCATATTTCCACCATTTCCATCCTCTCTCCACTGTAACAATCCATCCAGAGAATTGAAGTCCCAATTTTAAAAATATTTTTTTAATTTACCTTTTTTTTTAACTTTGAAAATACAAATTCTTGTTATTTATGAAGAATCAAAGAATTGCCAATTACATATCGATTATCAATTACATAACATGTCATGTAGTGATATTTGAACCAATGTGGGGAGTATAACAACATTTATCCCAAGCACACGATCTACACTCAATTGACATTTTTTAATTACACCGAAGGTGTTATTTAAGAGGATTGCTGCTCAACATGTTTCGTTGTCTGTCGATGGTCTGTGAGGAGCCTCCCCGTGTCCACAGACTCCTTGACGTATCCATGAAGACATGGTTAATGTATATTTGACCTTATCCAAATGTCAATGTAGTTAATATGGAATGCATGGCTGCAATTGGGAAGAATCCTGAGAGCCTCATGAGTCTTGAAACTCAACCAGACAAACTGGACACTCCATGTTGTCTATGAGCTTCTATGATTTATTGAATCTACATAGAGGAATGGATATGATCACAGATTCATCCGGGCCATATGATTGAGTAATTATCTGCCAGTCTTCTGGGTCGAGTCCTTCCAATGAATAAGCATTGACTTGTATATTCTCTTCAGAGTTCAAACTCCTACGTTTCCTCCTGAAAAAAATGTATCCATCAAGAAGCTTTGCAATACTTGGAAAAAATATTGTAGTAACTTAACACCAGTAAAGAGCTACCTAGAAATCCAACAATGGTTATCAGGGAAGGACTGATGGTGGTGGTGGTGTAGTTGTGCTTCATGGGTTCTTTACTTATGGCTGCATCTGGCGAGGCTCCCCATCCAAACTCATATCTACGTGCTGAAATTTTGTTGAAATTTTCCTTGGACGGGATTGCTCCGAGGGAAAACTCATGTCGAATTCCTTTAACAGATCTACTTCAAACCTATAAATTTGTTGAAAACACATAAATGTAATTACAACAAAAGAGGCCAGTCATCTTTCACTTTATAAATTTGAGAACTTGGTTGGGAAAGATGCATTCTAGAGTCCAAGTTTGGGTGGCAGAGATTCATCAAAAAATTTGTGTGATATATATGTGTAATGGTGGATTGAATATGGATGCTAACTCAAGTACATCTAAAGCAATTCTAATATCCAAGCTGAGGTTGTGAAGCTAAATATTTCATATCTCAAAGTTGCATTGGATATTTTTGAAACTCCAAATAGGAAACCTCAACTTACTTGAGCCACGTATCAAAGCTGAGTTTAGATGTCTCACAACCAAAATGTACAGTGGAGTATTACAAGGGATGAAAATATTAGGAGATGAGGAGAGATTCCCAGTTCTAAAATGTTGGGTGTCTTCCAAATCCCGAGCTTTCTATTTCCTAGTAGATAAATGCAAATGAACTGAAAACATGAGATTTCTATTTTTCCAAGTAGATAAATGAAAATGAACTAAAATCACAAGATAGTATAGAAATGATACATGTCTAAAATATGATCTACTGGCGATTTATTGTCACCATTGGTTGTTGGGATTCCAGATGTAACTTTCTTACATAACTGACTGATAAACAACAATAAGTGACTTCTGAGTACCCAAGACTTAATTTGTTTTGCCTTTTATTTGTTGACTTTCTTTGCTGGATTTTGGCCCTCTTGTGAGTGGGGACAAGTTGAAGAGTCATTGTCTTCTTTCTAGATGCTCCTACATATGAGATGCCAAGGTCAGAGGGTGAGATTACAGTTTTTTGGACCTCTACTTCCCGACATGTTGGAGGTGCTGCTTTCCCCTTCTCTAAAGTAGCCTTTGGTTCTGATTTGTTGCTCTGTTTACGTCAACTACCTGCACGAATTGGTTTGTTTATAAATGTATTTTTATAAGTGAAAAAGACTGAATCGAACAAAGTTATGATGGGGATACTAGGGATACCCATCAACGTTCTTCTTTTCAAGCAAAATGGGAAAACCACCCTTCATGCGCTTAGTCAAGCTGTGAATAAGATTTGGATTTCCCATAGCCGAATATTAAACCATACACTTCAATATGAACATAAAAACCATAGTTTTCACAACATATTTCATCTGAATAAACACCATATCTGACAGACCCACGCGTCTCCTTGGGAGACTGCGAATTTGAAGGGACTCTACGTGATAAAATTCCCATCCTTGTTCAACCATCTTTTTGGGTTGAACTTGAGGCAGTCGGTACCCTAGATTGCGTCCCTACGACCCATGGCATATGGGTAGTAAGTCACTAGAGTGCCTCTGCGCACGATACTTCCGTCAGGGAGAATGTCGTTGTGGAGAGCGTGCTTGGAGTCCAAGAGGACTGACTTATAAAGTCTCATCGATTCACAGATTGATGCATGTAGGTAATGCATGCTCTACAGATCCTTGTATGAAAATACCCAGGATTTTCTGTCTCGTTTGAGTTTGTGTTTGACGACCATGCGACGAGAAATTTATTTGTGTATTGCTTCCAATATGCCTGCAAAATGTTTACATGTATCATAAGTTATATAGTTACATATGGATATTTTAATACGAACTAAAAATACAAACTTTAGCAGGATGAGTTTCTATTTTCCTGTGATTCATCTTACCATATTATTTCTGCTATGCTCCCTGACACCTGTAGAAGCCTTAAATTCTTCATTAGATTTCAGGAAGGTAGAGAAGAGTTGGGATGTTTGTTCAAGAAAATCCAAATGAGTTTTAGGGACTTCATCGTCATTATACTGCATTCCAAGAGAGAAGCTTCAGTATCAACAAGTTGCAGCCTCCTCATTTGAATACTGTCAAATGCATCGTCTTCATGATAATCATGAAGCACCATTCTACTTCCCCACACGATAATTATGTATCCAATCATCAATACGTACAGAAGATTGCTGCAATAAATCATCAATAATGATTATTTCTATCCAACGCCAAAGTTGATGGGCGAAGAGCTCTCATCTCTTACCCAACTTTCATTGTTTGTCATACATATTTGTATTGTTCATATCACCTACTTCCATAGTTTCCATGGGACACTTGGCAGTCATGCATATCATCTGGAACACAACTATGTAGTTCCACTAGACACTCGGTTTGTACATTTGAAAACACAAACTTTGCGATCCAGAAAGGCATTGCACTAAAAAACACGTGGGTGATTTGAAGGTTGGTTGGGATTTAAAAAATCAACACGCTAAGCCGCCATCGTGGTTTTGAAATTGTTTTATCTAGAAACGAGCTCTACTATTGGAGCTAACCAAAGTTGCATGACTTGAAAAATAAATAAAAACTAATGCGAATATGAAGGTTGAAGAAAGGTTTATGGGAATCTAATGAGCGGTCATATTTATATTAATTATTTTGCAAAGAAATGTAACAATAAGAAAATGGCCTTGTGTTTAGTGGATTGTAATTTTCAGTTTCATATATCAAAGCTTACAACTCAGAGGGCCTCCACATTCCATCGTGATGGTTTTGGGATCCGCAAGGAGCGAAGGCCACCATTCCTTTGCCTTTACGTGTAGTGAAGAGAAAAGGTAAAATGAAATTCAATGGAATTGTTACGTTTATCAAAACTTGTTCCCCTGAGCTACAATATGTGCGTGGAAGGGGGTTGGCTTTTGCATCCATTATGACATGAAAATTAAACAACAAGATACTAATGGAAATCCTGACTATGTACTATTGATATTCAATACGAATATTGACTTGGGATATTAAAAACATGAAACAAAATATTTTATTCAGCTGTCAACCTTATTTGTCCATTCAATGATCTTCAATACATGAGATTATAAGAGGACCCACATGAATGGTCGATAGGAAAAATGGTGTCGCTTATGCAAATTATGATGTGCATAAATTTTGATGTCTCACATAGTTCAAGTTTCAATTTCAAAGGTATAGTCTCTCCACGTCTAGGTCAGGTCTCAGTTTCAAAGGTACAATTCCTCCATGTCCAGGGGTTTCGAGGTTCTCTAAATCTATCTAAAATTTGGAAAAATCCTATAACTATGCCCCTTAGATGTTTGGAGTTTTTGCTTTGTAGGATTCCATTGGAAATCAAAGGATTAAGGCGAAAGCATAGACTTATTCATCGAATGTGAATAATTTAAAAATTTATGTACAAAATTCTTTTGGAGGAAACTTATTTTCACTTATGTGGCGATTTAGAAGTTTGATGTAACTTACTTTCACTTTTTTTCCTAGACTTTATTTCATCACATAAACTTATATTATCTACACACAACTTTCTCTCATTTTTAAAACATATTGAAGTTATTTTCGGTGTTTTATTTCCCTCGCTTTGGAGTATGCTAGTTTAATTTTATTTTAACAACAAATCCAAGCCAAGATATTACTACCCAATAGTAACAAAGGGAGGACAAGAACTTGGGGTTTGCATTAAGACTCAAATAGACAAAGAAACTATTCCCTTGGTATATTTATATCCTAAGCAATTTACACCATTTCTCATAAAACATGATAATGCATATAGGTTTACCATAAGACATTGAATGTCCGCACAATCTATACTCCAAACCCATCGAAACTAAAATTATACATGCACTATTTATACAAGTTAAAAGTCTCCACCCAAACTCCAAAAACATCAATTTTTTGTTAAACAAGATGACCTCCAAACCCTCAACTAGCTGTGTGGTTTCCTGAAGAGAAGAAGATCCATCGTAGGTCGAGAGGAGATCGAGGATTTATTTTTGGCCAAGAGGACCCTGGAATATTGGCAGCCTAGACAGACGCATAATGGCCACATCTAATTCTGTGAGTTTTCACTCCTTGATTTAATAAGCCTCATTTTATCTTCCTGCCAGCGATCTGTACATGGTCAAATGTTTTGTTACATAACATAATTTTTCACATTATATCAAAGTTTTTCCAATACCAATCTTACTATTGGGTTAGCAATGGATCTATCCTCACTATTGGGTTGAGTTAGGAAGGGATCCATCATTTTTCTGTGATTTCTCTTAATCTAGAAACATAGTGATACATTTGGATACTTGGCATGTTCGCTAATATTATCTCTTTTCATCCCAGTTGAGTCATGGAAATAACACGTTCTACTGTCACTTCTACCACTAGAGGTACAAAATATTTGACAATCCCTTAATCGATCACAACGTCAAAACCATGTAACTTGTTTACCGAGTTGGATTGCTGCTTGGATAATGTTTTTGGGGCTAAGAGGTTCTTAAGGCTTTGGTGACCTGTCTTGATGATGAATTTTTTACCCAAAAAGTATTGCCTGAACTTTTTGACCGCTTGCATGATAGCCAACGTTTTCTTATCATAAATACTTGCGGATTTTAATTTTTCTATTAGCTTTGTGCTTTAAGAGGAGACAACCTGTTATTTTTTCATAAGGCTTGTCTCAATATTGGTACTTAAAGTATCACATTCCACGAAAAATCTTATGTAAATATGGAAGTGCTAAAATTGGCCTCGATGTTGTTATTGTTCTCATGGAATGAAATGTAGATTTTGTTGTCTCTGTCTAATGGAACTAATATTTTTGTTATATCAATAAGTGGAGCCATAAGTCCTCCAAACTCTTCAAAATAATGTATTGTTGAAATTGGATAAACCCATGCATCTTCTCAACTGAGTTATGTTTTTAGGCATGTTGGCCAATCAGGAATGGCATGAATCTTAGCAGGATCTACTTTTACACCTCATTTGCTGATGATGTGCTCCAAGTATACAAGTTTTCTTTTTTCAAAGTCACCTAGTTTATTTAGCAAAAAGTAATTTTTTTCATAAACTTAGTATTGGTGATTCCCATTTTTAATCTTAAATGGGTCCTTTTTTTTGTTTATTCTGTCTTGTTCCTTTGAAAAACGTCACAAGAAACTAAACATCCTTTGAAATATATTTCATCCCTTCCCAATAGAATTTTTTCTATATACTATAATATGCTATTAAAAATACCACATAACAACAAACTAAACATCCTTTGAAATATATTTCATCCCTTCCCAATATAATTTTGTCTATATACTATTATATGCACTTAAAAATACTACATAACAAGAGCAAAATCCTACATAAAAACCATCAAGTACATTATTCTGAGTTTTGAGTTGGGTACAAGGTACAACTGATTATTGTACTTTTAGGAATTCCCCTAATCTCAGGGTTAGACATGGTATACATACAGTAACATAGTTCACCCAGTTTTTTGATCTATATATGACAATTTTGTTAGGTATTAGAAGTGATTTCAACTAAATTCTTTGAAGGACGGGGAATAGGCTAATGTAAAAGGAATATATCAATGGTGAAGATTGTGAATTCTCTAGGCTTCTTTAGCTTCTTTCTCTAAGAGTTGAAGATTCAATAGAGGAAGTTAAACTTATAGTTGAGACTCACTCGATGTCTATGCTTTGCATGTATTCTTGTAGAATCAATTTGAATGGTTGACATTTGTGCTTACATTTACCTTTATAATTAAACAATTGAATTTAACACAGCTAAACATGACCTGATACCCATTTCTCTGTCCACTCAAAAGTGAACAACACTATACTTACTGCTCCACCATTATTTTCTTCTCATCGATTTACCCATAGTTCACCAACCAATTTGTCATGTTCTTTTAACAAATATACCACTACATGTGAGTCCATTTATTGTCTGGTCGTCACTTTTATTGTGTGTAGTATATCTTTCTGAAGTAGTCTATTTAGTCAGTTTTTCGATTATTTTTTAATCATGTTTTTAAATTAATTTTATGAATAGATTTTGGATTTAGTTCTTTCAAATATCTCAAAGACACTTAATTTAAGCATATTTAAAGACTGCTATTTGAAATCTCTATTTTTTTTAAATTCCTAAAAAAATTGTAGAAAACATCCAAAATAATAAAACATTTAAGCTAAGAGAATCAAACTCGAAATTTAATATTGCTCTGCCATCGATCTCTTCTGCTCCATGTGTTCATACTTCACCTACTATTCTCTCATTTTTTTAAAGTAAAAAATGTTGACAGCTTCCCACAAATAATCCTATCATTATTTTTTCCCCTATGTGTAGTTCTGTTGAGTTGTTTATATTCCTCTCTATCATCGCGTTTCTTTTCCATTGTTTAAACTGTTTCTATTCTCTAAAATACTCGTACTTACCAACAAGTAATATAGGTCCGTGGTCCATTTCCAATAAAGAAAAAACTATATAATCAATTCCACATGTGCTTCCGTATGGTATAATTGTCATTTTTAAATGTGAGAATGGTTCACTTTGTTGGATTTGGATTTAAAAACAAATTCTAAGAAATGTACTTAAAAAATACGTTAAAAAATCTAGGGTTTTTTAATCCAATTCTGAAAATGAACTTGATGTGGTTCTCTATTTTAATATGAAAATAATTTCCCCATATGAGAACGCCTTCATCACGAGCTTCATTACGAGCTCCATCGTATCTACCACAAAATGAATCAATACCTTTGAAGAGGAAAGCTACAAAGAAAAATCAGTTTCCATATGTGCAGAAACTTATTAATAATTATTTTCCTCTATCGGGAAAAGTTAAAGTGACCATCTATCTTAAACAAATTCTGAGCAGAGTAAGTAGTACAACCAAGTCTATTCAAAGAAAGGGGAAGTGGTGTGTTAACCAAAGATCAATATAAATGATAAAGTAAAGTCTTCCTCACTACTTTTTAACTGAAAAACAATGGCAGAATTTAAGAGTAGTATAGACAAATGAAAACTTGCAGAATCAAGCTCATCACCCAAAGGGTTATTAGAGCTCCAAAATTTTGTTTAGAAGAAGCAGAAACTTGAAATAAAATTCAAGCATGCAATTTCCCTTCAGTGCTTTGCATACAATCAAGAAATCCAAGAGAAGAAACCAGATAACCAGAATTGTTGAAATCTAGAAAATAAGCTCAAGAACAGATACAATCTAATGGAAAGGAGGAGAGCGGGCCAAGGTCTATTTCAATGCTGTGATGTAGAGTTTAAATAAAACATAACAAGGAAAGGGTAGGATGCAACACTCCGACATTTCTTATGTGGGTGTCTCCATTTTTGTTATCTCCAAATCCATACATCATTATAATGCACTTTTCCCTTCAGTCTGTGATTGTCTCCATTCCTTGCAATCAAGGTTGAAATATAGGGATACAGAAACCATTCCATTTATTTATCATGTTGGCTGACAGTAATTTGACAAATCTCTTGCATAATCACACATCCATAAATTTATAGAGGTGTTCAGCTAGAAACCAACACAGAAACACAGATATAAAATATTCAAGAAATAAGAGTGTGAAAAAAACATCGTAACTCTATCAGGCGGTTTTCTTAAATTAGTTTGGTGGTCACCGTGTTGCTACATTATATATTTTACCAATGTTTTCTTCCATTGTATAATCACAAAGATTGGAAATATTGAGTATAGGAGATGTATCCAATTCTTATCAAATGATAAGCATTGTTGCCAAATTTTATAGGGGAAATATATTTTTCATTTTTAATTTAGCATATTGGCCTTTGGGAAACTATACTTTCTGTAAACACACCCTTACAAATTTGATATTAGCTTTTCCTCCTTTTCCATAACATCTCCATCCTTGTAGAATCATTAAGTTGTTCAATGTTTTTTTAAATCTGCTCCAGTTGAAGGTCAAACTTTTTGCAAAGATCACTTATGAAATCCTAACATATTGATGGACATTGTGCTGGTAGAGCCCACGTTTTGTTCAACCACATTTCCTCTAAGACAATGAAAGTTACCACTCATTATGAAGAAATCAACGAGTTTTGTTATGATTTTCTCCTATTGAAGCTTTTGAGCCTAAACTTTTGGTGAATTTTCAAATATGGAGTGTGACATTTGTTTTCATTGTTTTTTACTTTTAAAATGTTTAAAGTATTTTTTGCGGTTTAAGGTCTTTTTTAGCACACAAACATGTCATATCCGAGTCTCACTTCCTTTGGGAGATTTTATTTTCTAATTTTTAAATTTTACTATGGGATATGGTAAGGTAGGTTATGGTAAGTCAAAGGGTTGGATAAAATCCATTTTTAATTTCTTGATAAAATCCATTACAGTGTTGAGACTTGAGAGGTGGTAATCGACAGTCTAGACTCCAAATAAGTACTAGTGGTGGAAGATTTTGTCTCTGAAATTGATCATAATGGTCTAGAGTTGTCTTCTATATATTTTGGCTCTGACCGACTTTCCTAGCATGTCAAGAGAGTCTAAAATCAAGATGAGCCATTGAGATCAGTGATGTTTGCATGTCAAAATCTATAGATGCACATTTATGTCTCATTAATAATATTGGTATAGATTACACTGTACAAGAAACCTTACAAGCTTGGCAGAAAAAAGTTATGTCATAAGTGGAATTAGCATACTTAGGAGGCTCAAACTTTCCAATTTGATGGCTTAAAATTAGTTGTTTCATTTCCTCCTTTTATCAAGGTTCTTTTTTTTCTTCTCTAAATCATGTATAGCTGAAGATGGTAGGTAATTCCGAAAGATGGCATTAGTTTCCTTGATGCATCTTTTGTCAAAACATTCTTCTAGTTCAATAACCACCTTGTTTCTTAAACTTATCATGGTGGTAAGTAGGACTACATGTTGTGCTGTACATAACCTTTTAGCACTGAAAATTTTGGTTAAATTGTATCCCCATTTGAAAAAGTAGATTTCCTGTCGCATTGATTGGCATATTTTGAGAAAAACGGACCAGCTGCACTATTCAAACTTGATTGTGATGTATCAGAAGGATTCGAAGGAAGAAATTTTAAATGCTTCACATTAGAATTTTCCTTCAAGGAAACTTTCCCAAGCATCTGCCTCAAGACTTGTACATTGCTCTGATGAGTTTGAGGATTTTGAGAAAACAAAATGTAGCCCTATCTTGTGAGGATGCTGATACATTGCTGATACGTATATGTAACCCAGGAAATGCATCAGAGAAGATGAAAAATCTGTTATCATTTTTTGCAAACCAAAAAGAGTCCACCAGTAAGACTATAGCTATCAGATCCGCTCTTCAAATTAAAGGTGAGAAGTCTACATCAATGAAATTGAATTCATCAACAATATAAACCATTGCACTATGGACACTCAACCTTCATATATAGTATCAATTTTTCTTTTCTAAAACGACAACATCAACAATTCTTTTCAACTAGACAGTTAGGTTTAATGTTGCAATGTCAGATGCCCAATAAATTCTACCATGTCAAAACAAAATAGCCAATTAAATCAAAATTATGTGATGCCATGTCTAACTAGTTAAATAATATTCCATGTAATAAATTATTCATAAAGTTTTGGGTATGAACAAGTTGGACTCCTCAAGTAGTCAAAAGGTGATTGAATTTGGCCTTATTTCAGTGTCAGAGAGTTTGTATACCCTTAATCACATCAAAGAAAGAAATAAGATTATTGAGAAACAACAAGAGTATGCTTGTCATGTTAGGCTTCATTCTCAAGCTCAACATAGCTCGTCTAATAAATAGGTAAGGTTGATAAGTTCCAATCTTAATATCAACAAACATTTTTATTTTTTGTAGTATTCTCCATGTTGAAATCAGCAGGGAAAACATAAATCATGTTTAAGAGTGCAGTTATGCTTTGTTAAATGCTTTAAATTGTTTTTGAGTCCTCATTACGTGAATCATTTGCTGGTCTCGATTCTAGAGGATGCTCAGTTCTGTCAACTGCAATGCAACCAAAGTGGAAGGAAATTTATTAGATTTTTGAAAAGAGCCAATGACTTAGTATAATACCAATCTTTACCAGAACATATTCAAGCGTTAAGATGCTAAAATAACCCTTTTTCAATTTTGTTTTTGCAACTAACTTTCTTTTCATCAAACATGCATGTGGTCAAAGCTAATAATGTCATTAGTTAATGCCCTTCGATCTTGAAAACTAGTTGCTAAAAGATAAAATATAGGGTATCATACATCTACCTAAGACCAACCCATTATTGGTGAGGAACTCCTAGCTTGTGAATTCATCAAGTTAAGAAGATATCATCAATGAAAAACATNCCAGCTTGGAGCTCGGAGCCACCGACATCGGACCAGCGCAACAGACTCCACCAACCTCTACATTGGAGGTAACTCTAATAAAAACACCATTACATATTTCGTTATTGTCTTTTAGTTCCTGTCATTTACTTTTTCTGCTTTAGTTTAGTTTTTACTTTCCAGTTTAATTTTTGTTTAATCGAACTGCTACTAAGGATTCCAGATTCCTTAGTAGGTGCTCATCAGCACAAGCTAGGGTGAAAACCCTAGCTACACATGAGAGCCTCTTCTTAAGGGTTTTTAAATCATTTATCCTCCAACTAAATGTTATAGAACCCTTTTCCACATCAATACCAACCCTATTTTGAACTTACATCTTTCAAGACTACAAACCATTTTTCCAAAACCCAGGTTGGCAATAATAATCTGTTGAACTTCCTTTCTTGAAATTCTTGCCTATAAATGCACAAAGAGATATTTTATTTCATCAATAGGAAATTCTACAACAATATATCTATTGTTCAACATAAATTTCCCTGGTAGCCATCACAATTCATATAGGTTAGATGCCACCTCTTTCAGTATTTGACTAGGCAAAATAATTATGCATAGATCTTGAAAAGTTCAGTTGTTGCTTCTTTGATAACCACAACTTCTTCATGGTTTACTAACTTTTACATGGGTTTTGCAAATTCAATCCCTTTAGTTTCCTTTTCCCACACATTGGTGGATTGATCATTACCCCTGGTGTATCCTCTTTAGCCTAACCACCCAAGGAATGATTTTATTGAGTATTCACAAGCCCTTGCATGCAAAATCATTCACATAGAATTCATTAAATGGGGAATTGGTGGAATCACAAGATATTCTTTTTGTGGGAAAGTGAGGTTTTCTTACATGATTTTTTTATATTATATTTGTTAAACCCTAAATAAAAAATGAACAACAATAAATGTATATATTTCATAGTATTGTTGAACCCTAAAACCAACAATAACAAATATAAATGTTGTTCATCACTCTCTCATATAGATCTATACTGCCAAAATTTCGCACCAATCCTTCTCTCTTTAAAACTCATTCCATGTAGGTGGGGCAAACCAAATCAAGAATGGTACGTTGGTGCACGGCTTCGCAATCCATCAACTTCACCAATGAATCAATGCCAATTGGTACCTTTGGCTAAAACTTGACAATGTTTACATGTGTTTTGTCACAACCCTAAAGCTTCATGATGATAACATGCAATACTACACAAGTTTGGATATAGAGGCTTGAACACACAAGATTACTTGTCGGCAGACTACGTCTCTTCACCTAGAGATTTCCCATACCTCCGCTCTAAGCTACATGTCGGCAGGCTATGTCTCTTCACCTAGCTATTTCCCATACCTCCACTTTAAGCTACACTTTGTTGAGACTAGTGGCATCTAACAATTTTCCCATGAATTAAAATTAGTCAATGTGTTGTCTTACTTAATCCTCGTGATACTTGGCCATTATACAATTAACACAATGGAAACAAGCCACAACCACAACACAAGTGTTTGGCACCCAAGCCAAATGCCATCAAGCCTTTATTATTGAAGAAAACAATACAATACAATGGGGGAGGTCCAACGCAAGGTCACGATCCAATTATAATAGACAAAAAATCCTAGGTGCTACCTACCCCTTGACACCTTGTTTCATTCCTATTGAGGGAACTAGGGTATTTCTACTCTACATTTTGATTGCTTGATAAATTTCATAGTAGATATAGTTTTTATTTCTTATTTTCCTATATATAATTACATATATAAAGAATGAACAATATTCACAGGATTCACAAAGCTGTGAAAAGTGCCTGCCATAAGCTATAGGAGTATTAGGATTATTAATCCTCTCTTGTCCAATTTGGTCATATGTCTAAATCAGGAGTCATGTCTAAATTGGGAGTCCATCCAGTCTATTTTTAGTCACTAGCACCATTGGGTCCACTTGGCCTAATTGGGGCACATGTTTCAGTTACTAAAGTGTGGGGAACACTAATTGAGGCCTACTGCCACTGATTGCACTTGCATGCATCAGTTTAGGAGCCTCCTAAACCAATTCCTACAATTTAGGAGCCACTGGGAGTATCGAAACCAACCAAGGTTAGTTGAGTTGAGTTGGTGACTAGTCAAACTAAGTTAGGAGTCAGTTACTTTTGGTTTTAGTCCTCTACATTTAGTTAGCACTAGGTTTGCATGGATGCATGTAGGAGGGGCGCATTTCTCACCTACCACAGTCAGTTAGCCTTAGTCAACACTTAATGTAACACTTGAGTTCTATTTTAAAACTCCAATGAACTTCGGTGATGCAGGTTTAGACAAGGTCAGTTAACCATTGAGTCCTCCGATAATGATTTAGACAAGGTCTTAGTTACCTACAGTCAAGTAGAGTGTAATCAATTTGAATTGCTTGTGGCTATTTAGCCATTGTACTTCATTGTAATTATTATCTAATTACTTTCGATTAATGAAAGCATTCACAGTTGCAAGCCATTTTTGAACTGTTTCATTCTTCAATTGCTGAGTAAATTGTGAGATATATTTTGTGAGTTGTGTGTTTGTCTACAGATCTATGTTCTCAATTTATAATTAGGAGGCCCCAAAGCATCGTCCGGTATTTCTTTTCCTTCTGGTCAGTTCCACTGATAGTTGCTAGTCATAGAATGAAGGTCCTTTTTCGATACCAAGTTGTAATTTTGGCTCGATCCTTGTCAGGAAATGTAAGAGCTATTTATGGGCTTGGTACAAAGGATCATGTTATGGTGGGGGAAGTCCTACTTTCAACCTCGAGAGCTGGTTTGGCTAACATATCCATTGATGGAGTTCAAGAGTCGTAGCAGGGGCATGAGCTAAGGCAAGAGAATAAAAGGTTACAACATAGCTAGGACATGTAGATCATCCCATAGAAGAAGATATATATACATGTTTAGCTGGATCCGTTCCATGCTTAATCCCATATCTAGTTTTAGATTCTCCATAGGCTATTTGGTAGTAGAATATTCCGTTGTTTACCCATCAACAACTAAAATAGGACAAGTAAATTTCCAATAGTGGTTTTATGTTTGGAAAAAGACAACGATTAAATTTATCCTTGCATGTTATCTCCATCAGTTCGATGCATTTGATTTGAACACGAGTTATATGTTTGAATTTTAAATGATAATTCCAGACTCTGGTCAATAGTCTTAATTTTTTGTCATAGGAAAGTGTCTTTAATTGTTTTCTCTTTCTCACAAACTTCATTCAAATTGTTGCTTATTGCTAGCAATACCTTGGAATTTACTCATCAAATTCTACCTGAAACACTGTCCCTGAGATATCAAAGTATCCCACACTTAAAAACCATTGTTTTGGATGGATGTAGGTGATATTTTAGTGCCATACCAACACCTGGAAGTTATCCCTTTTCTGCGGGTTTAGTTCTTCTGCCACACTGTTCTAGGTTCTTCCATTGCTCATGTCATTCTATGCAGTTTTATTCAAGTTAGTACTAAGTTTGTCAAATATTTATGTAAAAAAGACACTTTTTATATATGTGCACCGGGTTGATGCTTTTTCGATGGGGATTATGGAAATGTATACCTGTTTTTTGGGTTCTTTAGTCAAGGGATTGGGATAATTGGTTACTGGTATATAAGAGGGATATAATAATGTATACCTTTTTCTCAGGATATTTGTATACTTAATTCGGGCAGTTAGTTATTGATGGATATGCGGGAATGCATACTTGTTTTTAAGAATCAATATCAAGGAAGACCTTCATTCCTGCTATGTGGTATGCCTAGGTTGCTTGGAAATCTACCCATGAAAACCCTCTAGGAATATCTCACAACCCTAAACCGAAGAATCGAGCCAACTCTCAGTCAACTTGGGTTCATTCGACATTTAAGAGAATCTAATGAAAAATGAAATGAAATGAATAATTGTGAGATTTTCTTAATTCACTCGAGCACACATTTTCCATGTATCTCTCTATTTAATATCCATGTGAGCCCCTTCATTTGAAATTAACGCGTTCTCTCTATTGTGATAAGTTTTTTTTGAAAAAAAATAGATTTCAGGATAAAATATCTTGTATTAGTACTACTAATTTAATTGGTTAATGAAACATATGTAATACAAAGCTTTATGGTATTGTAATGATTAATGTTCTCTTTTCTATAATAACTACAACTTATATCATTACATATAGAGATACATAGATGTATGTAATATTGATAAGCATTGCTTACTTGTCATTGATGTTCATATACATGATGTAATGGTAAAGTAAGTGCATTGCTAGATAAATTAGTTTTTGACCATCCCATGAGTTTTTAACAGGGAGAGGGGGTCTCTTCCCATGTAAGCATTCCATATTGAATTAATTTTAGGATTTAGAGATGAATTAACCACAATTCTTAATGGTTTGTTGTTTGCATTTCTCCTAGCACAACCTTTTGATATAGAAGACACATTTTATTGCTTTCCATTTCTCTTTGATTTAGATGAGAGCAAGACCTCAAATTTCTCTAAATTTATTAATGAGAGGTTCATGAGATGATGATTTAGGTTGATTATGGTATTCCTGTAGCATTGCTTCATGAACCATTATTTCAATTTTGGTTTTAGTTTATTCTCATTTATTATGTTGTTAGGTTGATAATATATTTATATATTTATTTTATGTCCTAATTTTGTGATCAATCCAATTTTAGATACAAAACAAACAACTTTGGAAGTGAGTGTATGGATGGAAGTATGCAAACACAATCTATGTTTTTGCAAGGGTTAGAAGGTCCACTAACATTCTAGAATACAAACTAGTATTCAAAAGGAGGGTATATTTAGCCGTCATTGTTGTCTCCTCAAGGCTATTTAGTGCAGTGAAGTTGGAATTTAACATTGAACACTCGTGAAAGAGAAGAGATGTAGAAATACATATTAATTGAGTTCATTGATACAATTTGCTAGCATCTTTTCATTGCAGTTTAATTACTTAGTCTACATGACCATCCCCAACTACCAATACTAACTGTTATCCATTACCTTGATTGGTCACTAACACTCGTGATATTTATTACACATTAATACATAATATATCAGGGATCCTACTATATTATTGAGTGTTAGTTATTCTAGCACCTCGTCTTAACACAAAATATAGTTTTTTTTTAACTCCCCTCAATATAAAATCCATAGCAACTTACTCAGTAACTAAGAATAATTACAAAAGTTGAAGGGAATTGTTGTTTAGTCTTCAATAATGCAACACTTCTTGGGTTCTTAATATCTAGACACTACATTCTGTTGTATGATGCAGGTTGTGTTGGTAAAGAAATGTATGCAATGTCATATCAACCAAGTTTTGCATTGAGATATCAAAGGTAATTTCTTGATTTTATCAATCTTTTTTCTTCTCTTTCTTTCTTTATGAGATATGATTATTGAAACAAGTGTTTGAACATGGCATTTTATGCTTTAAATATGATATTATTTACCAATTGATAATAATGGGATTCTAAAGATTATGGATTTTTTCATGACAAGATATTTTTGTAATGACCAAAATTGAAACTTGGCCAATAGAGTAATCACATTGTGATATAGGTTAGTGAAATATGACCTATTTTATGATCACAGCCTATTTTGTCTATATTATGAATGCTTTCTTGTTTACAATGCAAAATCTAGACGAAACTTCTTTAGGGTGTTGATTTTGCATTCTAATATTATGTGTATCCCTTTGGAGCTTCTATTTCTGGCTTCTTTGTTTCTTTATGTTAGACACAATAAGCTCACTGCCATCGAGTATTCCTTTGACATGGAAGGTTTTACATTCATATTTAAATGGATGTTGTTCATAATCCTTAGGAAGTTATACCCATTTCCAACATCTGCACAATGACTATAGAGTATAGTTCTATGCCTTATCATGATTGTAGTTTTTTAAGTATATCTGATTCTATTCCTTCTCCCAGTGTTTCAAATCATGCCTTGTTTTACAAAGAAAAAGATAAAAATACAAACTCATACTATACTCTATGGCCCCGTGAATATGCTTATATCCAATGCTACAAGGGATCGTGTAGATCTCCCAGTGCAAGCATTACAACATCACCTTGGGAAGGAAATAAACATTTTGAATTGGAATCACAATATATCCTAACCATTTGTCCTTGCGCATACTCATATTTTGATGGAATATGGAACTTTGCTCATCCCATGGTGTATAGGATCCACGTGAAGCACCAACTATTGGGTTAATCATCCTCTTTTGATTCTCCTTATTGCTCCATTTATACATGGCTCTAGGATGATCATGCTTATCTACTATATTCTTGGAATCCACACTCATATAATTTTGTTGATAGGTCTCATATAGTGGTACACTTACGGTTGCTAGGGAATAGAGATTTTTGTAATCCCATTTAGCCAATTTCTTGAGTTTTGTTCAAAATTCCTAGAAAAGGTTTATGGATTTCATAACCTGCTTGATCATATATTGTGAAATTATACAATTTATCATCCTTTGCCGACCATTAGATACTCAAAGTTGTGTATTGATCCTTTTTACCATTATAGAGGACTCTGTAAGTTAGGTTCCCCAAATTCTTAAAGGGTGCTAGCTCAATGGAAGAGCGTCTACCTTACAAGCAAGAGGTTGGTGGCTCAATTCCTCCATGATCTAATGATATTATAATATCAATTAAAAACAACTAAATTAGTAAGAGAAAAATAAGAGATAGGTGACCAAACAAAATGGCCAAAATTTGTATATAAACTTACTAAAAACGACTAAATTAGTGACCAAAAAATGAGAAATGCGAAACTAGGCATTAAAAGGGATGCAACACGTGGCGCTAATTATGAAGCAAAACATGGCATTGATATGGTAGAAAAATAAGACGCTACTTTGGATTCAAAACGTGACGCTCCATAGGAAGAAAAATATGGTGCAACAATAGAATAAATATTTGGCATCATTTTGGTAGCAAAAAACGACACAAAAAAGGAAGCAAAAATCGGTGCAAATTTGGAAGCTAAAATTGACACATATTTGGAAGTAAAACATGGTGAAAAATGGGATGCTAAAGTGGTAGCAAAAATGGATGCAATGTTGGATGCTAATTCGGATTCTAACATGGTGCTATTACGGATGCAAATATGGTGCTAATAGGGATGTAATTTAAGAAGCAAAAGCAGACACTCACTAGGAAGAAAAATAGGACATTATTTAGGAAGCAAACCTCGACATTGTTTAGGAAGCAAGGTTGGACGTTATTCTAGAGAAAAAAATAGATGCTATTTTGGACGTCATAAAGGATGCTATCTAGGAAGCATAAAAAGACGTTTTTTGAAACACTTTAAGTTTTGTCTATGACGTGTCCCATTTAGCATCTAGTTTTACCACCCAATGTAAACAAAAAATACACTAAAAAGGGACACTAAATCGGATTCTAATTCCAGGATTTGTTATAGTGTAAGTACAACATCAAGATCCATACCGAGACCGATACAAGATGATGGGATAGACGTAGTGAAATCTGGCATGCCGAATGTAAACAGACCTATGCTAGAGGGAGTAGGCCGAGTCCTATCACCCAACCTCTCCAAGGAAAACCTCCTATAGGAAGATGTAAAATATGACAACTGGGGTCATGTAGTATGGGAAGTACCAACCCCCGAAGGGTCGGCATAAACCAGAGTTCTGGGTATCCATATGGTTCCTCCCCCCATTCCAGATGACAAAGATGGAGGGAACTTCGTGTTCTCAGATGTAGTACTCATAACGAGAACCGTGTGTGAATCCAAGTGTATTAAAGGTTTCCTAGAATGTCCAGTCCTCTTCCGAGGAGGAGGATAAGGGTTTCAAGGAGATAATATTGCTAAGCGCCGAGATTGACGAGGTGCCCGAAATCGATCCACGATGACTCAAAATAACAAAGACTCAACTAATTACGATCCCTAAATACAACTAGTACACAAAGAGCACACCCCTAAGCAAACTAAGTCAGATGCCAAAAATCAGAGAGGGAGGATAAGTGAGCTCCTGAATGCAATATGTATGTCTCACCTAGGAGAGGCCTGATACTCCCATACACTACAAGTGAAGATGTGTAACCAATTATAGTGGACCTCAACTTCAACACAGATAGCGACTTTGTTGTCCGACTCCTACCTGGCTAGGACACTCGTAGAATAACCTTTACAAGCACCCCTTGCGATACCTAGGTAAGGAAACTAAGGTCACCCCAATAGAACCAATGCTTAGGTGGATAGTCATAGGCATGATCTACCGTATGGCCAGAGTAACAAATCCTAACGCTCAAAAGCACCAAATGTACCTCAAAATCCCCCAAATACGAATAAGATCATGGAAATATCTTCGACGCTCAACATAAAGTGGAAAGGGGATAACCCTACCACAAATGTGTGTGTTGCCTTGTGCTTAACTCCGGTGTAAGAAGAGCCTCCCGAGAACACTAATTATACTAATGATTTCACTTCTCACCTGGACAGACACCTAGTTGTTTTGTTTCATAGTCTTGGAAAGATTTACTCACGACACCCTATTCCAAGACTCTACAATCCTAAGCTTGTTGGTGCACCTCTATCAAATGAAAATGTGTAATCAATTTTAATTTAAGCATTAATTTTAAGGCTATAATTACTCAAGGGTAATGAACGTGAAACTAGTGAGGTTATGACTCAACAATGAAGTAAATATGCACACCAAGAAAACACTGCCAAGTGAAACTTGTTTTTAATCAAGAAAAAGGGGGTATTCCAGTACATGCAATGCAAAAATTTCCTTTCAAATTCCCATGCAATCATTCCTATATGAAAATCTGATCACTAATTCCATCTAAGCAAACCTAGTGCAAGTACCAAATCAATGCAATGCATAATGCAATAAACATGCAAAGACAATTTTTTTGTATTTTCAATATAGATGCAATGAAAATTCAAATAAAAGACCCTACAAACTCCCATACCTCACAACAAGTATAAAACCAACCAAGAAAGGCACTAAGACCAAGAATGCCAATGCACTAATAATAAAACAAGAAGGAGATAAAAAACAAGATTAAATTTCAAATAAATTCAATATAAAAGAACGTCTCTGGTCACAACAAAGGTAGTCTATAGGAAGCACAGGGACCCAGGAAGACTCAACAATATTCACAATCGACCACCCATAACCTCCATACATCCAAACCTCAAGCACAAATAGATATGTACTCGATTGCTCAAGGAACAATATGTTGGAGACATTTACCACCATACACACTCATTTTGGTCAATTTGGCCTAGTTAAACCACTATACTAAGTTTTAGTAACTTAATTGACATCAAAGGAGCACTGTATGACATCAGCATCAGCACACCCACACCTACCTTCAGTCAAGGAGGCTAACTAAACCTTCTCCTTCATTCGAGGAGGTTAACTGGAGCACTCCGGGGGTGATCTGAGTGTCATAAATGCACTTAATTGATAGCTGATGGTTACAATCAGTTAAAGAGAGCAGTGAAGGTGCCTACTTTCATTAAATTGATTATTTAATTAATGTTTAATGAACTGGAGTCAACATGGGCGCCTCCAACCACTTCTAATGGTCAGTTAGACTTTAGTTAACCTCATCGGGGTTCATTGGAGTTTTTGATGCGCTACCACTTGTTGGTTGGCTTGCAGTGACATGTGTCTGAGCTACTTTCAGTTAGACTCAGTAATTTATTGCACTCCGACTTCAGTTAGGATTCAGTTGAGTCAATTAGGTTTTTGATCAGTGGTTAACTTGAATGTTCACTGTGGCTTACATTCAGTTAAGCTAGACTCACTCATTCAATTCGAATGACCTCCTTGGGAATTCGATTTGTCTTGGAATTCATGCATCTGGAATGATTATTGTATTGTATCATCATTCTTTTATTTGATTATATAGAGCTGCTACTTCCATTACAGCACCATTTTTCCAATTTTATGCATATTTGTCTATATTCTTTGTGAGACTGTGTTTTCAGTTCCTATACCACTGTGGCAAATTAATACAATAGTGTATGTAAGTGATTATATATACTGTAGCCCACATATATACACGATTGTAATTTCTATGACCCGCGTATACAATGGAAAAGGTGGTAAAGAATAAGCCAAGACTCAGATTACTTCAAGGGACTTCCAATAACTCAAGCAACCACTGAATGCGACACAAAAACAGAAAGGAGCTGAGGGCAAATCAAGCCATTCATGCACCCAAAACCCAATAAAAAGGGAATCCCTAACGGAGTCACCAATTATTTTACGGAGAAGATTTCCTATGGCTAAACCCATTTCCAATCATGCTAAATATACAAGCAAAACTAACCTTAAGGGACCAAGGAGGCGTACCTTATTCTAGACGTTTGAAGTAGATACCCGTTGAGCTTTCAATCAAACTTGTATCTACACATTGCCCTCAACAACAACAAAATATACAAGCATGATATATTTAAAGCGTCATAATATAATCTAGCATGTTATATTCCAATACATAATCAATGTAATTACATCCATTTATATAAAATATTTATAATTACACATGCAATGGACGAGAAATGGATATTTCTATTAATAGAACAGAGATAAAGATGACAAAATCTATTGGCACCTCGTTGAAATTGAGAAACTGAGTCCCTCCACTTGGGCTTCCACCACTTCAATCCTCCATACAAAGGAAAGCTCACAAAGATCAAGGAAATATTGGGAAATAACACTAATGGATGCTTCAAGGACAAAGGGATGTAGACTCAAGTACATAAGAATGGGGCACAATTCCACTATAGTATATTTTCTCTCCAAGTTCTCTCTTCCCTAATGCTTCATAATAGCTCAATATATAGCCCTTGAATGGGAGGTGAAGGGTCGAAGTGGAGCATTTCCTGGCATATGGAAGGATAAGGGACAAGTCCTTCATTACTTAGTAGGGGAAAACTCCAAATATTTTTTGTTTTTTTAGAACATTTCCCAATGTACGTGGGCGACAGTGGTGCAAGTTGCGTATACGCAGGTTGTAGACTTGTGACCCACGTATACATATAAAAATGTCTTTTAAGGGGTTCCATTGGAGCATCAGGGTCATAGTGAGCAAAATGGGGTAAAATGAGTCTTCATAGGGACATGGATAGGCCATCAAAGCATGATGTATCATGTGTGGCAAATCACGCTATAACAACATATATTAGAATTTTATACTCCAAAAAGTTGTCATACATCTTTAAGTAGTCTGGACATTGCAAAAGTGAAAAATTTCTACACTGTAGATGGATATGAAAGTCACTCTCCCAAATTAAGTGATTGAAGGTAAAAAAAGTGTCAAAGGAATGGTTGTAGACCTCCATGAGATGGTTTTCTCTATTGAATTGCAAGATTAATGACAAATTGTTTGACAATTTGAAATATAACCACTGTTGCACTGTGGATCTAAGATTTTTTTTTTTGGGGTTCTAGTACTATTCTGTATTAGTCATCTCATTCTCAAACTTGATTGGGGTTTCATTTGATTAATATCATATCCTTGTTATGCATTTTGACAAACACTTTGAGCACACGATATGTGTTGAAATATTACAAGTCTAAAATGAATTTAATTTGTGTTTAATATTGTTAATTTTGGTTATCTAAGATAAATTTGATTTCTTCTCTCATGTTTTGGGTCACTTTGTAGTATTAACTGTATGATCTTTATACAACTCATTTCATGTAGCTTACAAATCTCTCTAAATCGTTCCAATTTTGGACATAGTTGGATGGGTTCCTCATTATTCTCATGTTTATGTCCTCATCAATGCTAATTTTGGATACAAGATTGGCTCATGAGATCTTGCACACATGAAACCAATCATCAAGATAAATAGTTTGAATGAAGATCGACAAAAAACTTGGTTTATGTGCACTATTGTGATGTGGCCAAGAACGATAAAACATATTTGACTTGGGACAACAATCCAGAGGAGGCTAATTTGGAGGATGGAGCCATAACATTAGAGTGCTTGGAGGTTGAACTATTGGGTGATCATGATGGTGATCAAATTCATACAACAGATATGCCACTCCCAACCATCGATAGGTTTCCAAATGTAGGAGATTTTCCTTTATATTCACAATTTTCAACAATCCATGGGGGGCATGCATCTTCTTATGTTCCATGAACAATTCTAGTTGCTTATGTTCCTGTACCTATACCACTAGAGATGAGATTAGACTTTTCTTGTGGAAAGAGGAAATCTTAGTACATAGTATCGTAATACTTTTTATTTAATGTTTATTGTGGCCTATTTTGTAAACATTAGATACATTTAAGTTTGAACTTGAATTTTGAACCTACCTTTGAAGTTTAAACTTTAAATTGTTGATTGCACCTTACAACTCTATGGTAATTAAAATGATATTATAATGCTTTGTTTCATTTCATGGTTGATGTTATCTATTATAATTTATTGATATCAAATATTATATGTTGAAATTTAAAGGTCGATGTTGTTGATAATTGATCATTTGATAGCGATGTTGTAAGTTGTAGCTCCTAGATGATTGACATTATATGTGTATTAAAATGATTATATCTATATTTTCGACATTCTACACGTTTTAAAAAAATATATATGCATAAAATATATTAAAAGATGTATAATAAATAAGAAGCAATGCGAAGCTTTTGAAATTTTGGCTTTCCCCTCCGCCCTTTCTCCCAGTAGTACTAAGATCCTTTCTGCTACAAGGGCCTTCTCTAGAAGTTGAAAATATAGAAGTAGAAGGCATGAAGTTGACAACATCTGCAGATTTCATTGGACATAAACTAATAAAAGATACACCCCCCATGTATGTTACCTACTGGCCCTAATTCAACCTTTGCTAAGGACTTTTCAACGATTAGAATCCATTTGTGATGTGGTTTCATTTTGAATGACCAAAGTCTATTGGTGATGCGGTTTTAAAAATTTGGAGGGATTCAAGTGGAAGTTGGATTTTCTTCTTAAGCAATTCTTATCAGAACATAGAGTTTCCAATTCAAGGGATAGATAAGAGATGGCAATTCAATAAAACAAAGCATCTTCTTGGGGTGTTCAATGGAGGAAATTAAGAGATGGTAAGGTTTTCTAGAGGTGAAGGAATTCTATCTAGTGATCTACATTGCATTTACGTGTATTTCCATTCGATTTTTTTGAGATGTTGCTTTGTACTAAGTCAGTTTTTTTTCACTTGGAATTTTGATTTGGGACCTGATCTACAAAACCCAATGCCATTTCTTTTATTTAAAATGTGTTCTTTAATATGAATTTATGTCGATCCTACTAAATCAAAGACTATACTTTGGATGACGCCATGGATTCCCAGAATCATTAAAGGAAATTGAAATTACAACAATTACAAATAAAATAGTCATGTCTAAAATAGAATAAACAAAGAACGTTGTAAATCAGATATTTTTTCCAAGGCATAGTAATCACCAAATTCTTGGAGTCACATGCATTCACATCAAACTATATAACCTCTTCCATAATTCCTATGTCTATTCAATGGGATTGAAATTTTGCACACTGAATCTCTGGAAAGATGATGTAATTTGTCCGATCTACTCTCTTGGTTATTTATTGTTTGAAATCCTTTCTTTAAATCCAAAAGTGTTACCATTTTACCAAATTCTCCAACCGCCATAAGTGCCCATATTTCTCACATGGAAGATGAGCCGCTAGATGATGATGATGCAATAAATTCCTTGTATTATGAATCACTAATATAGTTTGCATTTTACTAAATTCAAGTAGTCTTCCCGACATCTTCCACTATTTGGTAGAACAGACTAAATAATTCGGTATCCTTTAAACATATTTCATAGCGAGGAGCAATTCATCTAATTGAACCACTTTATTTAAGGAAAGGATTGCAATATGTTATGCATCTCCATGTTATTACAATCTATAATGTCACCCTCACATTTTTAACATGCCATACAACACACTTGAAACATAATCATCAAGACCGACTTCCTTAATTTGGGTGGGTTTTTATTTGCATCATGTGATTCACCATTGTCTTGTTAGTTGGGCACACTACAAGATTAATATTTTATACAAAAACATAATTTTGTTATGGGCATAGCATTCTTATTACATCATGTGCTTCCCTAATTTATAATACCCCCATTGTTGATCAGATTTATCTCAATTACATGCCCAACAATCACAAATATTGAGCAAGTTGACAAAGAAATTCACTCAAAAAATTCACCAAATTCATTTGATCAAACCCAACATAATGGATGACTTCATTCTTAATGAATTTAGGGATGGAAATTATGTCAGGTTACTGTGCCACATAGGATTGATGCCAAATTAAACAATATCATGTAAGCCATAGATGGAGACCATCATGACATGTAGTCTGAGGATAAATGGCACCAAGACATTCAGAGGAAAAATATTCAAAGTTTCAATTCCATCTTAAATTATAGCTCACACTTTATTTACAGGAAGGTACTTCTGTCGGTGCTTATCTTATGCCCATCTCAAAATAATCCTACTATCCACAGGTATCTTCAAAATAACTCAAAGTTAACCTTCTAATTATGTTGAGTTTGTATGGAGGGTTCATAGTACGTACTTGATTTGAAACTTAGGCTAAAGGACCAAAATAAACCAATCCTTTTTTGTTCTTATCTATGCCAACTTGCATTGAATGTTTCCCAATCCAACTTCAAAATTCTCATCCTAAATTAATTCCCCTACATACAAAGCTGATAGAATAGGTTTGCTTTCTTCACCATTAGTGTTTGATATGCCAGCTACAAACTATAACTAACTTCTTTTATTGCTTCTTGGTTCATGAAATCATTATCATGACTATGGTGCATCAAACCAGCTGTGGACAAATTCCATTTTCGAATGAATGAATAAAATACTTCCATATTATCTACACAGGATGAACACCATTTACCAATTCTACTTATTCTTCAACTCTGCCTCAAGTATGCTTATGTTCTAGGAATAAATATGAAATTGCTTGCTTCATTGTGATATCTCCATTTTGGGAACTGGGAAATAAGCAATAAGAAAATGTAATACTCAGATTTTATTCCTTGCTCAGCTGCAACCTTATCGTTCCTAAAAAAATGTCTCACAAGATGAACTTGGTGGAATTATTGCACATGAAACAAATTAGGTTTTAAATGAAACAAAAATAATTCTTTGAAAAAAAAACTGTGATAAAACTTGTGTCAAAACAAGTTTGTAAGTCTTGGCTGCCATAGACATATCTACAGATACATCTTACTTTCTTCAAAGCCAATGAGATGCCCCATATGTTATCGCACCATGAAAATAAACCAAGTGCTATATCCCATCAAGATTCAACCCCACTTTACAAGTGACAAAAACACAACTGGAGACCCATGCAATATGCTCGGTAACAAGATCTATAATCTTATCTTTTCCATTGTACCTTCAATTGGATGTAGATCTCTCTTCTGTTGGCAAGGTAATGTGGCGTATCTTCTTCCTCATCAATCTCATGGATTACTACCATGGAGTCACATTAAACTCACAATTTCTCATAATGCGTGTCTCATGGATGAATACTATGAGGAGCTACACATTTCTCAAGGCTGAAGGGGCTTTGTTATCATGTTAAGAATTAGTGTGGACAAGAACTTGGTGGAAAAGGATTATCACCAAATTCAACTTTTGTATTCATTTGATGATATGAATTTATAGTATATCAATCTGACCACCTCTAGAGATATATCTCAGTAACAACTCATCAATGTATAGGGATGACACCTTATCAATAGATAAGTATTACAACTGATCATAAGGTTAAGATAGATATTGAAAAATTGAGGTCCGCTGCACCTACTGGTGTCTTTTCAATAGATGACCTTGTTAAATTCCACATTGACAGTCTAGCAGAAGGTCTCTATTGCATTGCAAAACATGGTAGGAGAGTCACTAATTTTTCAATATATCATTGGGGCATGACTTATTTGGCTTCAGTGTCTACGGATGGCATGGTATGTAAATTGGTTTTTATATTCATTAAAAACAATTTATTTTGGATTCAAGGTTCATTAATGGTTTCAATCTTTTTTTTTTCATTGGAGCTAGTAGTGCAATATAAACATGTAGTATTTCTTTCACAGCATGAAGGCTTGATGCATTAAAACTATTATTTTCCATACTTTTGAGCTTTTATGTTAAACTGGTATTAAGTATAGCTGTAAGCTGGTGCGATGTATTATGGGTCCTCAATTCCTCCTGATGTGTTGTATTAATGCCTCAACTTATATCACATAAATAACTTGATACTTTGTCCATTTATTAATGGATTCCAAGAAACTTAGAGCATGAAGTGTTATTATGAGCTAATTCACTTATAAAATTTTGTATAGTGATACTGCCACTTGAAGGGTTTCATGCACTATAAATGTGCAACATCTAGAGCTTTGGGATTGTGTATCATATTGTACTGAGCATAGCTATTGAGATGTATTATTCCTTTTTACATGATACTAGATATCTCATATTATAACTACACCACAACTATGATTTGGACTCATCTGTTTGACAGTTTAACAAACTTAATGAAATTAAGGGTCAAATTATTCTAGTAAGCATAGTTACATGTTAATGTATAAGAATATCGTTTATTGATTTTATTTTTGGAGGGATGAGTTTGGAAGAAGTTCCAAGACATGTTGAGTGGCATATAATATGATTTCCATGTAATTAACATAATTTCATTATGTAGGATAGGATCTAGATCACGTAGGATGGAAAAGGGTATTATAGGTTTATTTATTATTAATTCAGAATTTTGTATTTCTTGGCTATAGGTAGGATACGTGGTATGTGCCACATGACATGTAGTTATAAACACATATGGATTGTATTTTTCATTCATATCATCCAACTCTTATCTTTATTGTATTATTTCGTATCTAAGTTGCATGAAACGGGGAAACATGGATGAGCTTCCTAAATGGGGACGTGTTGGAAACATGACCCCCCAAAATTTTGGATATATATATATATGAGAAGGACATTTAAAAAAATGAATGTGAAACATAAATCATAAATCATTGTATATATTGAGATCCTATTCATCAATAAAACCCTATGCCTCCCTCCTCTAGGCTATATCCATTGTTTCTAACTCAAATATCAAAGTTGATTCTCCAAGGAAATTATTAAACGACTCAACACCCTACAATTTTGATGAAACTTCCTAATCCAATCATTAAAATAAGGTAGAAAAAACTTCCCATGCTTAATAATTGATTTTGCTTCAATGAAGAGTGCATTTATGTCAAGGTTAGGACAAAGGAGTTCAATGATCAACACCACCAAAATCAAGGTACATACAGAGATTGATGTGCTTAATTAAATGTCAATTCCATACCCTCATACGTTATAGAAACCGATGGAAACTTTGTAATCTTGAAATCCTAAAAACTATCAAGTCTGCTGAATTTTAAATGGGAGCTAAAATTCTAATCTTGTTCCTCATGATGATACTATTTTAGGAATATTGGATCAATATTCAATTAATTTTATGTATAGCTGGAAAGATGGCAATTGACTTGTTATGCTTTAGCATCCACTTCGTTTAGGATCCTTCTCAACAAAGTTAACAAGGCTATCAAGTGCATAAAGTAGTCAACGATTGGAGTTTCCCTTTGACGAGGATTTTATTTGGCAGCGTTTTGGAAGTGTTACAGAAGGATAACCCAACGATCTTTCCGCCTTTAATATAGATGAACCCAAATAGGATTTCAACAAGATCGACTTTACAACCATGCTTTAATTCTTCTTCCAACATGCAGTGAATTCAACAAGAGGATTGGCTAGGCTTTAATATCGATATGTTTAGGTATACTTCCAACTATAACCCACTTAAATTTATCCACAAATCAACAAGAATCGGTGTTTAGGATTAAGCTCTTAGGAATCCTACATATAATAAACATTCCAATCGATTGCCTCTTTTCACTCTAGAAGAACCATTTATCTGTTCTATACTGCTCTTACTGTTTTGCATGCATTGGTGTATAATGTCAAATACAAGGGTTTGGGACTATATGGCTGTAGATTTTCAAGCAACGATCCAAACAATTAGTTTAGTTTTATCATGTTGCGGTGGTTACACAATACTTAAATCCTAGGAAGATGAGTGTTTTTTTCATAACAATGATCCTATTACATTTGGTAGACCTAATAGAAGTACCGTAATTTTCCACTTCAATCATCATTGGTGAGCATGTTCATGTTTTTAAGTGGGGGTGCTTCTGTTGGTTCTTTCTATCAAACCTTGATCTTTACCCAATAGCCCCATAACATGCTTATGGGAAGCACAATGGGAATACTCAAACCCTCCTCTACATAGACTTGCAACCCTATATTTGGTAGCCATGTCATGAAATGGAATTGTATCTAACCTCTATCCATCGAGGTCAGTTAAAGCTTCTGTCCACCACGATCAATTTTAGCCTTCTGTCAAAGAGGTCTTCCAAAGAAATATACACTTAATATGGACATAAACATAGATAGTAAAATCATTGAGCACAAAGAATCCATGGTATGATTATGATTGCACTAGTTGTTAGTTGACTTGTAATGGTCCTCATCAATAGTTGAGTAGATGAAACCTTCATTTATCAAGAAGGCTATAGATTGAATTTCCCTGCCCTCAATGATAGAGTTGAGATCATTGAAATTTCATTTAAGTTCCTTCTTTGGTCCCACTCACATCATGACCATGGATGCTACGTGGAAATGTATTTTGGTCTCTGTTTTGAATAAATAGAGAGCTCTATTCTTGGGAATGGATTCAAGGCCTCTATTCTCGGTTTAGTTATTAATGCAACTTCATTGCAACATCGATCAATATTGATAAGAGAGAACACTCTTTGGTGTAACCCGTACACAAGCAATCACTAACTGTTAACAAAATACTAATTAAGGATCTTCAATTACTCTACCATCAATAACACCATTGATAATTCTGTCTTCAATGCAAATCCTTTGCATGTCGATACCCAACCATAGGACTTAAGTAGTCATTGTGACTACAATCCAATGTGTCGAGGCTTAAGTCCATCAATGTAGTTTCTCCTTTGTGAGAAAATAAGTACAGGTATTTATTTTATGGAGTTAATTTCCTGAAGCACACCCCTGCCAAGACTATTGTGGGGATTAAATCCACTCAGGTCTACTTAAATCTCTATGGATCTCTATGGTTGCATTATTTTCCATGTTTCTTAATCTCTAAGTAACCAATAGTTTCCACATGTTTCAGGTGTTCTAGATGTGTGCGCTTTAAATTTTCCATATGATTCCCAAATAATGAAACCACTTACCATGTGGCAATGATTTGGTGGATTTGGGTTTATAAAACCTGATTTTCCATGTTTCCAAACTGGTATTTTGTATGGGCATACTTTTGAATGCAGGTTCTAGTTTTTCTTATTTTAACTTCAAGTAAACTTCAAATTTATGTGTTAGAATATAAAATCAACATATTCTCTTCATAAATCTGCAATAATATACTTCATATTTGCAACAAAATGTTGTAGATGTGCATGAAAAAGCCTGAAATGTTGATTGGTATGGTTATACACCCTAGCCCAATCAACTTATAAAACTATCAAACCACACACAAAATTCAATGAACACACTTGAAATTGGCTGCTTCTAAACTTTCTATGAAAACACTCAGATACATTGTTTCTTTGCATGTTACATATATCAATACAAAATAAGAGTAACATTTGCTTTCCTTTGGTCCATATCATAATTTTTCTCATTACTCTTTTTTTATTAAAGCAGGTGTCTTAGAGCATTTTGGTTGTCTTTCACAGTGTTTTCCGAACAATATCCATATAATGATTGAAACAACAAAGGTGTGTACATTAAACAGGTATGGGAATGTGCATCCATAACTCATGCACAATTTTTCTTTTTGTATATTTATGTGATGGTTTATGTTAATTAATTCCTATCAAAATTGAGGTTTGAATAACTTAAAATAATGATGATACACATGATAAAAAGAAGGCAGAGTGAGTGGATGAGTGGCAATTGTTTACAATAGATTCTTTCTATATTAAAGTAACTATTTCTCAAATGATTTAATCATTGGGAAATTTGCAATCCTTCATGGTCATGTTGATTGGCCTATGTTATTCTTTGCATTTCCAACTAGCATTTGATGATCAAAGATTTAACTTTTATACTTTGATGCTAGAAAAATTTAGTTGGTTCATAAGATGACAAGGGGTCTATAAAATCCATATGGTGATACTTTATCCTCCCTCTAAGTATGAGCATATATAAAGGTCAAACATCCAAAGTGCACAAAAATCCTAGTTTCTATGGTGTAGAAAACATTCTCCCAACTGCTTTTTGTACGATCCCCAAAATGTTTCGGGGATGGAAACATGGGATGAAAAGACCCAAACATTTTAGGCATTGTTTCTTGATCTGAAAATGCTGCTTGGAATGTACGAGCAGGTTTCAGGTGCATTTTGGCTCAATACTATTGGCCTTTGACCAATGAATTTATGGCCTCACAAAGTACATTCTTGATCAAAGCCCTAAAATGAAGTTAATCTTTTTTTAATGATAAAATGACAGTTAACTAATCATTCTTAAACTGTCATAAGATTTCATTGAATTTTAAAAAAGAAAATGATTCATCTATAAACCCTTAACTTAATTTCCTTTAAAAAACTTGTTGTCTTTCTATCATGATTTTTCTGCTAAATTGTCATTTCTATTTTATTCTATGTTCCTTGATTATATCATTCTAATTTTTCTAATAATATGCCATTAAAAAAATTAATATTTTGGATATATATAGATATATATATTCCTTTGGAAAAATTCTCTTTATTCTATTTGAATAAACATGAACTTCCCATATAGAGCTTACATCAATAAGTTTGTCCTTTATGGCTTCTCTACATTTTCTGAGCATTGGGAATTAGGCCATATTCCTTCCTCTTTTCACCATATCGTTTCCTTCTTCAAAACTTTTTACTTACAAAATTAGAATTTGGTTCTCTGTTTGGTCGTTGTTTTTTTATTCTACCTATGTTAGTCCCGGGGATAGAGCGAGGGCCAATTTAGATAGCTTGTTAGCTACTGTATTTAACTCCCTGTAAATGTGTGTGAAAGTAAGCACTTCAAAATAAGCAATGTGTTCCTTAATGGTTTTCAAAAGGTGTTGGAGTGTGTGTGTATAAATTGAATACATTTGTTTCCTAAAATTGTTAGCTTTTAGGGTTACTCTAGAAGTGTTTTCACTTTTCTATGGGAGTGCTAGGTCTCCTAGTCCCTCTTGGTGATGCTTCATGGACCTATGGATGACTAAGTTAGGGTAGATTCCTGACCTTGATTAGGTTGTTATCATATTTCATCTATGTAGGAGGTTTCTACCTTGATCAACTAGATGACTAAGCCATTGGGTGCAATCAATGGGGAAGTCAGTTTCTAGTGGCAGCCCATGAGGTAGAAATTTGAAGACATATGGAAATCCATGAATCAATTGCTGCAATTCTCCTTTTCTTGCTAGTTATTACATTTTTACCTTGACATGCAAATATATAAAAAAATTACATTTGAGGGATTCATAGTTCACCCTTAGTGAGCTATTTTGTCATTTTCTCTGTATAATTTAGCTTGTTTGAGGTTTGATCTAGTTGCAGTTCTCTAGCCGTGTTAAGCCTCTATCCTTCAAATTTCATGTGCATTTGATCCAAATTCATTTGAAATTCACCTACGGTCTTCAGTCATTTCCTTCCTATGACTACTTATCCCTAGCTAAAGATATAATATAAAAATTAGAACTCAGTTCATAACTGTCCAACTATAAACTTAATTTCTTTTACTATCCCTATGCTCTCTATTATGGTGTTATTGGCCACTGTTATTGGGAAATTAGGTAAATATTTGAATTTCAACTCACTTATGAAATAATCTTGGAATCTATGGAGTTATGGGTGCTCTTTCAGTGTTGATAAGTGTAACCACAACCCTCCCTTTGACCTTATTCCTTAACTTAAGGGTATAATATTGGGTTATTCCATGTGTGGTAGCAAGGGAAATTATTCGGATCTCTTGCCGATATCCATCATCCATGTTAGTATTTGCTTCCTCACCTTCTACTATTTGTTTTGTCTCACTTCCATCCATCTCCAGCCTCCAACTGATCCTCTTCTAGAATTTCTAAGTCATGTGGATCTTTCTAGGGGTCTTGAACTTTTGTCCAACCACTTCTCTTTGCAATTACATCATAGTCTCTTCCTGTGTAAATACACAATGATAGTAGGGTCTACCATTCTGCCATTAGATTGTACACTGGTGGTGATAATAGGGGAACTAGGAATATTCTCTGTGTGTAAATTTACAATGATAGTAGGGTCTACCAGTCTATCTATAAATTGTCCAATGGTGGTGAGAATAAGGGAAGTAGGTATTTTTATTCCTTTATGGTTGCCCATTGCTATTTGAGCAATTTTTGAAGAAACTCATATTGTAAAGTGGCTTTTAGCAACCTTTGAATAAGCTTATGCTTGTTGTTTGGCCTCTTCAAGAGTAGGATTCAAGGATTTGATATATACTCAAGTGGATTATTTCAACCTATCCATAGACAAAACAACTACATGATGCCTTTTTGCTTCATATTTTTAGGGTTAAGAAGTAATCTTCTTTTGCGTAAGCCTTAAACTTATAATAAAAATACAGTAAAAAATTCATACCAAGTAGTTATTTCATGTTGACTGGCCTCATTCCATTCTCGTTCCTTAATTTTCTGCCAATCAAATACAGGGCATTCTATGTGTAAGGTGGAAATTTGGATTTTTGATAGTCCTCCATAGGATTTAATTGAACTGAATGCGACAATTTACCTATTGAATCCCTTGGTTTAGTCTCTTCATTGACCCCATCAAATTTTATGATTAGGAATCCTGTCAAGCAACTAATGTTCCTACTAATGTTTCCTACAAAAGGGTTTTTATTTTTATCCTCTCTTCTTCGATCTAACTCACTACTACCCATCTTCTAGTGCCCTTATCCACTGCCACAATTAATGTGCACATGAATTGATTCATTTTTTCAAGAGTGTCCCTTATCCCATTTAAGGGAGTATTTATGGCATCTTCCATTAATAATTCAATATTTTACTTTCAATTATATTTTCAATGAGGTGCTCAAAGGGAGTTTTGTTTGTGTCTACCGATGGGGTGAAGAAATTGGCTCTGATACCGTTGTTGTGAACTTGATTTTTAATATAAATTTTGATTGAAAATATGATACAAATCTGCCATGAATTGGGGCTTGGATACCATTGTTTTGAGCCAAACTAGAATTCTGATTGTCGATCCTTAGATGTTATGGCTACATTTCCTACAAGAAAAGGATGGACAATCGAGCTTCTGTAGACACAACTAAGTGTTTGGATTTGAATTTGAGTCTGGATGAGATATGAAAATGCAAGCATAAGACAATTTCTAATTGTCATTAATACCATTGTAAATGCATGCTCCAACTACATTAGCCCTTCTTCGGTACTTATGGACCTTAGATACACATCATTGTTTGAATATGGAAGTCCTATGGTGAGTATAGTCCAATGGCTGGAACGACCATCTTGTTTCCTTATATTCATTGCTTAATTACTACTTCTAGGTCTCACCTTAATCTCATTTATTGGTATGTCTTGTGAAGGTTTGTGAAAGATCACTAAATAGTACTCAAAGCAGTCCAAATGTATCTACTGTCCAAAACTTTGTAAGAGCACATATAATTCCTAGAGGTTATATGATACATCTATGTGAAGGTTGAGTATGTATAATTCATATTGTTGATCATATGGAATTGGAGGTACTCACCATTTCACTACAAAACAACCTACTATCAAGTGAACCTCTTTCGTAGAGTTGCTTGTCTCAGATGCCCCGATTGATTGATTACTGAATATTTTTTTTGTGTATATCCAAAAATATGACCATTATGACAAAGGCATCCTCCAATTTTGATTATGTTAATCATTTAAATATAATATAAGAGGATGGTAAAAAAAATATTCCATTTCATAGTTTAACTAACTAATCCTTTCAGTTTTAGGCATTGCAACATTTTGTCAAGCAGTTGAAGTGGTTATTGGTTTGGGGAGGAACCCAACTGTTCTGTGGGAATTTACCCAAAGACTATGCATGTAATATTAACTTCAGGTTTTTAAATTAGATTTTTGTAGTTGTTATTGTGCTCCCACATTCAACTGGCTCTATTGTACTAAGCAATCCCATTGTCGTACTTTTTGGTAATTTTTTAGAGATTAAACTATCTTATTTTATCTTATCTTATCTCCACCAAACTAAGCCTATCGCTCAACAAATCATACTTCTCTACTTGCACCCCTTTTCCTATTTTGATAGTTTTTGGTTTTCCATTTCAATAGCAGATTCAACAATTCTCAGTGGAATCCTTGTCCAAAAATATCCATGGTAAAAATGTATAATATCATGCAAAGAAGACATTTAGGTTTTAATTTTTACTAAGTGTGTCTTATATGATCCAACTTACATTCATAAAGGAACACATTAGATGGGCATGACTGCCAACTTTATTTAAATTTCCATGAAATGCTTTCCTACCAACAAAGGTTATTTATCTAGCTTTCTTGAAAGTGTATATTGATGATGTTGTGGTGAGTATGCATGTGGCTTGAGACTATTTTCTTTATCAAATATTAATTGGTAACTTTTTTCCTATATCTAACAAATACATGATGGACGCTTGGTATCATTCACATCCTGGGAATGGTTTTTGTCTTTCTGGTATTGATGTGAACACACAATTGCTTAACCAACATTTCATGAGCCTTTATTAGTAGTAGTTATAGACTCAACATGAACTATATCTGCTAGAAAATTTGAGACTGGTGCTTTTTGAACATACCCGCAAGGATACAAGCCTCTTAATTATCCTATCCCTGATTATGAAACAATCCCTTTTAATAAATTTGAGGATTTTGGTGTACACTGCAAGCATGTATGTTGTCAATATATATTCTTCTTTCTTAGGCCCTTTTATCAAAGGAATATACAGAGAAATTGACTTATTGTCCAGTAAGTTTAGGTTGTCTTTAAGGTGTACTGTCATTATTGGCTATTAATAGATTGCACTAATTGCACATTAGTTGATTTCTTGCATAATTGTGCTCCGAATATTACATACTTCAAGTCATCCCTTAATTCTCAACTTTTGGACATCTTGTGGAACAACTATTGGGTGAGTATTCTTTCATATTCTCCACTCCTAGGGAACTGAGACTATGTTGCATGTCAAATTTCAGATTTTGGTGAGTTTGTTATTTATTTAATTTCTTTTAGAAGAAACAAGACAACTGCTACACAATATGTTGGATATAGATATGAAAGTTCTATTTTTCATTCTTTCTTATATTTAATGTTAGTGTTGTACCTAGGGAAGTGTTCCCCTAGTGACTTTTGCCTTAGTCACTTGGAGAGGGGACATAAATTGACCCTTGCATTAAATGACTTAAGTAAAGCATTTAATTTGACTTTAGAGCATTAAAGTCACTTTTTGATAAATTTAAGTGGGTGAGTGAAATTAATATTTTAGAAATAAAATATGAGCATTTGATTTCAGCCCTTGATCTAATCTAATCTCCACCGTTGGATTAGACTCACCCTAGGGTTTTCTCAAAAAGGCATGGGAAAGGAATTTTGCCTCACTTTTGCAGATTGAAGTGAGAAGAGAGAGCTGAGAGAGAGAAGAGATAAAGTTTCCATTTTTCCTGAGCAAGAGGAAAAATTTTGCAGCACTCAAATCGAGGGAAAGGACAGCAACAAAGAGGGCAAAAAAATCGAGGTGAAGACAACAACATTTATTGCTGGTTTGTACAGTCTGTATGGTACGGTTTTCGAGGCAGCAAGCATGATTTTTGAGGCATATTTCTGGGCACGATTTTCAAGAAATTTTTTTGGGCATGGATTTTGAGGTCTGTACAGTCCATACAGTGACACAAAAATCGAGGCAGGAAACAAAAAAATCAGAGTTTGATTTTTGCTGCTCGACATGCAAATCGAGACAGAAATTTATCTTTTGGGTTGAGATAAGTTGGTTTGATATTTTCTGTGTATTGATGTAAATGATAAAATTCTCTTGAAAAAATAAAAATACTCTCTCTCTGACTGGTTTTCCCCTAGTGGGTTTTTCCAGGGCCATTGGCCAAAAATCCTAGTGTTCTGTGTGATTAAATGGCGTGCTGATTTTTATTTCCTATCACTGAAAAGATTGTTTACAGCAGTGTTTTAAGTCTGGAAATTTTTGTTTATTTCCAACACTTTATTTTTCTGAGAATGTCATAAACAGTGATATAAATTTTTACTTGAAACTGGTGGCTGAAAACTTAAGAAAAATCTACATGGTATCAAAGCGGGTTGTGGCAGAAAATTAAATTTTAGCAATGAAACAGTCATTTACAGAATTCAGAAAAACCTTTGTGACAGTAGTACATTTTGCTAAAACTTGTTTTTTGAGAAAATGACTTCCGTGGGGTTGAGAACTGAGGATAGGTTGGATGGGGCAATGAACTTTGTCTCATGGAAAGCTCGAATTTTACTTGTGCTGAGGGAGAATGAGTTGTGGGAGGAAGTAGTTAGAAACACTACAACAAATCCCATTACTATTCCTCCTTCTACTGATGTAGTATTACTTGCAATCTTTAATAAGAAGGCCATTAAATCCATGAGGATAATCTTAGATGCTGTTAAAGACCATGTTATTCCTCACATTTCAGTGAAGGATCATGCGCATGAAATGTGGGCTGCTTTGACCGGTTTGTTTGCTAGTACTAATGAAAATAGGAAGATGGTACTTAGAGAGAAGCTGAAGAACATCAAGATGGTCAAAGGAGAGACATGTATGACTTATCTTACTAGGATATCTCAGGTGAGAGATGAGCTTGCAGCTGTTGGGGTGGCCATTGATGCTTCTGAGTTACTACGGACAACCCTGAATGGGGTGACTCCACCTTCGGCTATGTTTGTTCAGGGGTTGGTGGCCAGAGAGAACTTACCATCTTGGGACAGAGTATGTGATGACTTTGTTTAGGAGGAGACTCGGAGGGGTTTCTTGCAGTGCAGTGGCTCTACTAGTAGAGGGGGTGAGGAGGATGTGGCATTGAAAATGAAGGGGAAGAAGAAGAGCAATAAGGGTCCCAAGAAGGGTGGGTCCAAGCAGCAGTAGGATGGGCAGAAGAAGGATATGAGAACTGTGAAGTGCTTTGCATGTCACAAGATGGGACACTATGCTGCTGCGTGTCTGAACAAGAAGAAGAAGAAGCAGCAGACAACCGCTTCAGCTGAAATCGATGAATTTGTAGCTAGATTTCAAAGTGAGTTTTCACTATGCACTAGGAATATTGAGAGAGAGAGCATCCATTCTAACCAGTGTGGATGTTGACAGACAGAGGGAGTTTTCTTGTGTGATAGACCATTCTTACAGTGCATTTACTTCTAGCACTTGGTACATAGATAGTGGAGCGTCAAGCCACATGACAGGTGCTCGTGAGATGTTCTCCCAGCTTTCACTGGCAGATATAGATGTGGAGGTTGTGTTGGGAGATGACTTAGTAGTCAGTGCAGTTGGACGTGGGACCATTACATTTCAGAGGGAGTCCATGAGTCCCATGGTGTTGCAGGATGTATTGTATGTGCCTGGGCTAAAGAAGAACATAGTGTCAGTTTCCATGATTGAGGATTAGGGTATTGGGGTGTCTTTCATTGATGGACATGTGCATATGTTTCCCAAGACTGCAAGACCATCTTCTTCAATTGCCATTGGAGTGAGATGTGGGAAACTGTATAGGCTCTTGTTTCAGCCGCAACATGCTTTAGCACGTAGTAGCAACAGTGAGTTGTGTGATATTTGGCATAGGAGGATGGCTCACTTGCATCATCCAGCCTTGGGGTTGTTGAGGCACATGGTGACAGGTTTACCGGAGTTCAACACAGGGCAAAGTGATGTGTGCAAGGGGTGTGCTTTGGGAAAGTACACCAAGACTGCTTTTTTGAGCAGTGATAGCAGATCAGCTGGTACTCTTGACTTGATACATTCAGACTTATGCAGACCTATGTCTTCTATGTCCTTGAGAGGATATGAGTATTATGTGACATTCATTGATGACCATTCCAGGAAGACCTGTATCTACTTTCTGAAGAGCAAGAAGTCTGAGGAAGTCTTGTAGAGGTTCCAAGAGTTAAAAGTTCTTGTGGAGAACCAAACAAGGAGGAAGATCCGAGTCTTGAGATCGGATAATAGGGGTGAGTATACCTCCAAGGAGTTTGATGGATTTTGCAGACAGGAGGGGATCAAGAGACATTTGACAGTTCCGTATACTCCAGAGCAGAATGGAGTAGCAGAGAGGAAGAACATGTCCATTGTTGGAGCAGATCAAGCTATGTTACATGACCAATCACTTCCTTTCTTTCTCTGGGCTGAGGCTTACAGCACCGCTGTATACCTTCAGAACAGGAGTGCCCATTGGGCAGTGGGGAATATGACACATGAGGAGTGCTTTTCAGGAAAGAATCTTGAAGCTGGCCATTTTTGTATATTTGGTAGTTTGACTTACTCTCATGTCCCTTCAGAGAAGAAGACAAAGTTGGATCCCACTGCAGAGAAGGGCATCTTTGTGGGCTATGATGAGACTGCAAAGGCTTTCCGCATTTATCTTCCCTCTCACAGAAAAGTGGTGGTGAGGAGGGATGTGAAGTTTGAGGAGGAGCAAGCTTTCAAGAGGTCGAGAGAGTCGAAGCAGGGAGAGTAGCAGGTCCCTGCACCTCAAGTTGTGGCACAAGTTCCATCTATGTAGCAATCAGGATCACATGTTTTCGGGGTTAAAGCACCATAGAGTGTTGGCACAGGTTCACCAGGTTCAGTGGTTAGGCCAGCAGGGTCTTCGGGGATAGGTGATGGGTCTACTATTATAGGTACACCTTACAGGGGATCAGGATCAGGATTGAGATCAGGATTATAGGGTACACCTGGTGTTGGCACACCACTTTCAGGTTCATAGGTGACTGGGGCTTTTATCTCTGGTAGTTCTTCACATGAGGACATGCTAGTGTGGGAAGAACGTTCAAGGAAAAAGAAGCCTAAGTGGCTTCGGGAGACCTTGAAGGAAGCCTTAAAGGCTGGGACACCCAGTGACAGGGTGAGAGCCATCAAGATGCCTGACAGATTGGGCATGGTGTCGGTGGCTTGTACACGAGATTTTGAACCTTCTACTTTTGAGGAGGCCTTCTAGCATTCGGTATGGAGAGATGCCATGATGGATGAGTACCATTCTATCATGAAGAATGATGTATGGGAGATTGTTCTGACACCGGAGGGGAAGTAAGTGGTGACTTCTCATTGGATTTACAAGTTGAAGCATGCGGCAGATGGGAGTGTGGAGAAGTACAAATCCAGGTTTGTAGCGCGGGGGTTTTCAAAGGTTGAGGGAATTGATTTCCATTGTGGCGGAAATGGGTTGGAAGATATATTAGATGGATGTGAAGACTGCATTTCTCAATGGGATCATATAGGAGGAGATTTACATTGAGTAACCTCAGGGATTTGAGATACATGACAAAGAGACACATGTATGCAGGTTGAAGAAGTCCCTTTACGGGATGAAGCAACCTCCAACAGCTTGGTACTCCAAGATTGATTCTTACTTGTTGAGTATGGGGTTTTAGAAGAGTGAAGCAGATCCGAATCTCTACTTCATCATGGTTGGAGATGATCCGCTTGTTCTTCTGCTATATGTTGATGACTTGTTTATCACAGGGAAAGAGAGACCCATTGCAGCTTGCAAGAAGGATCTTGCAGCAGAGTACGAGATGACTGATATTGGGCCGATGCATTATTTTTTTGGATTGGAGGTTTGGCAGGAGCCTGGACATATTTTCCTGGGGCAGGGAAAGTATACAGTTGATATTTTGAGGAGATTCAGGATGGAGGATTGCAGACCTATGTCGACACCTATGATCACTAACTGGAAGAAGCTTCATGCTTTTGAGGGAGAGTTGGTGGATCCTACTTTCTACCGTCAACTTATTGGGTCATTGATGTATCTGGTCAACACTCAGCCATATTTGTGTTTTGCAGTGAACACTCTTAGCCAGTTCATGGTTGAGCCTAGGAGTGTGCATTGGGTTGCTGCAAAACATGTGTTGTGCTATCTTTCAAGGACAATGGATTTTGGTTTGGACTACAGGATGTTAGAGGGGATCAGATTGGTTGGCTATACATATTTATATTGGGTAGGCAGTGTGGTAGACCGAAAGAGAAATTCTGGATGTTGTTTTAGTTTGGGCTCGACAGCAGTGTCATGGTTCAGTCGCAAGTAGAAGTCCGTTGCATTGAGTACTGCAGAGGTTGAGTACATGGAATCCAATTTGGACAGCTGCGAGGCCTTGTGGCTTCGCATGTTGCTAGTGAATCTATTTGGTCAGGAGCTTAGGCCTACGGTTATTTACTGTGACAATCAGAGTTGCATCCAGCTCTCTGAGAATTTGATTTTCCATGACCGGTCAAAGAACATTGAGATCAAGTACCATTTCATCCGAGACTATGTTCAGAGAGGGGCAGTGATGCTTCAGTATATTTCCACAGATGAGCAAGTAGCAGACATTCTAATGAAGTCTTTGGGGAGGGGCGAGTTTAAAGCACATTGAGATCAAGTACCATTTCATCCGAGACTATGTTCAGAGAGGGGCAGTGATGCTTCAGTATATTTCCACAGATGAGCAAGTAGCAGACATTCTGACGAAGTCTTTGGGGAGGGGCGAGTTTGTCTTCTTCAGAGACAAGTTGGGAGTGGTGCAAAACACCTTCCTTGGTAAGAGGGAGTGTTAGTTTTGTACCTAGGGAAGTATTCCCCTAGTGACTTTTGCCTTAGTCACTTAGAGAGGGGACATAAAGTGACCCTTGCATTAAATGACTTAAGTAAAGCATTTAATTTGACATTAGAGCATTAAAGTCACTTTTTGATAAATTTAAGTGGGTGAGTGAAATTAATATTTTAGAAATAAAATATGAGATTTTAATTTTAGCCCTTGATATAATCTAATCTCCACCGTTGGATTAGACTCACCCTAGGGTTTTATCAAAAAGGCATGGGAAAGGGATTTTGGCTCACTTTTGCAGATTGAAGTGAGAAGAGAGAGCTGAGAGAGAGAAGAGAGAAAGTTTCCATTTTTCTTGAGTAAGAGGAAAATTTTTGCAGCACACAAATCGAGGGAAAGGACAACAGCAAAGAGGGCACAAAAATTGAGGTGAAGACAACAACATTTATTACTAGTCCATACAGTCCGATTTTCGAGGCATATTTTTGGGCATGATTTTCAAGAATTATTTTTTGCATGGATTTCAAGGTCCGTACAGTGGCACAAAAATCGAGGTAGGAAACAGAAAAAATCAGAGTTTGATTTTTGTTGCTCGACACGTAAATTGAGACAAAAATTTCTCTTCCGAGTTGAGATAAGTTGGTTTGATATTTTCTGTGTATTGATAAACTTTTCCTGAAAAAATAAAAATACTCTCTCTCTGACTGGTTTTCCCCTTGTGGGTTTTTCCAGGGCCATTGGCCAAAAATCCTAGTGTTTTGCGTGATTAAATGGCGTGCTGATTTTTATTTCCTGTCACTAAAAAGATTGTTTACAACAGTGTTTTAAGTCTCAAAATTTTGTTTATTTCCAGCACTTTATTATTCTGAGAATGTCATAAACAGTGATATACATTTTTACTTGAAACTGGTGGCTGAAAACTTAAGAAAAATCTACATTTAACTCTACAAATTTTATGGGTAACTATCATGAAGAGTAGAAATCACAACACATTTTTTCTTTTTGGGGATGAAATGAGCATAATTTGTATTAAAAGGGGTTGTGGAAAATCCAAGCAGATATAATATACACAGAACTCCAAAATTTAGACAAAATTGCTCAGCTTGAGATAATGTTTATTTTGGTCTCTTTTCTACATCATGTTCAGATATTTACTAACTCGGTGAATGGGCAGGATTGATATCCATACTTGGCCTATTGTTCTATAGAGACTATTGATCTGTCTAGTCCTCCAGGGTGGGTTAGACGTTGGTTTTCAAGGTTTTTTTTTATTATAAATATTTTAGAGTTTGCGGGCATTCATATGGGAAATTAGTTTGTTCTCTAATACCCTTTTGCATACCACTTTAATAGATTGTTTAATTGTTTTGTATATTTTGTTGCCTTAGCATGGTTTATTTTTGTGCTTATTAGTGTGTTTTGAAAAATAAATTGGATTTTAAGCATGGTTTCCTTTGGATCTTATTGTATTTTCTTATAATTACAAATGATGCAATTTGGGTGTTCATATTACTCCACTCCCAAATTCTTAAAGGGTTCTATCTCAATGGAAGAGCGCCCGTCTTAAAAGCAGGAGGTTGGCAGTTCGAATCCTCTGTGCCCTATTGATATTGAAAGATTGGTATTTTTAATAAAATATATTTTATTATGATTTATTATAGCTATAAAGGGGGTTTCAAACTGTCTTTGTATATTGCTATGAGGGGGGTTCTAAACCACCTTCATATGTCACTAAGAGGGGGGTTTGAAACCACCCTCATAGGTACCTATGAGGGGGGTTTGTAACCGCTCACAAAGGTTCGTAATAAGGAATCTTAGGGTGGGTTTTGAATTGCTCCCATAGGTGTCTACAAGGGGGGTTTATAATTGCCCCTATTTTTTTTTTATTTTTTTTGTGGGGAGCGGGGGGGAGGGTGGGAGAACCACCCCCAAAAGCTACTTTTAGTGTCAGTTTGGATATCTTCCAAAAACACCCTTAAAAGTAAAAAAAAAATTGCGTCAGTGCTATTTGGGGCGGTTTTGTTAAGACTACCCCCAAAGGTTTGTAAGATGAATTTTTAGGGGGGGTGTTTAGAATTGCCCCCATACACACCTATGAGGGGGGTTTCTAACCGCCCCCAAAGGTTTGTCATAAATACTTTTAGGGGGGTTTTGGAACCGCCCCCATAGGTGTCTATGAGGGGGGTTTAGAACCACCCCCAAAAGTCACTTTTAGGGGTGGTTTTGATCTCTTCCAGAACCAACCTTAAAAGTCTAAAATTTTAGCATTGGTGCTATTGGGGGCGATTTTGTAAAGACCGCCCCCAAAAGTGACTTTTGGAGGAGGAAGACAACCCCCCTAAAAGTCAAATTTGTTGTAGTGTCATTCATACATTGGATACATTACCAAGGAGTTGGTATGTAGGGAGCATTAAGGAGAAAATCGACAAATTGGAAAGAGAGGGGAAATTAATTTTGTGATGTTCTTAGTATTTTATCAAGTAACACATGATTGAGGGATCTATTATGTAGGATACAAATATTGATAATTTTTTATTTTATTTTATTTTTATTTTTAATTCTGAAAAAATTCTAATAGTTCACATTAAGTAGTTTGCATGGAACAAAGAAAATTGGTATAGCTGAATTAATCGATTTATTGTTGGAAAATTGTTGAAGAAATACACGGAGAAGAAAAATATCCCAAGAAGATAAACATTCAAGTAATGAAAGGGGAATGTGCAATAAATGATACAGGTACAAGTCAAATTGTGTCATAGTATTTGCAACCACTAAAAACTAAGAATTATAACATTGGTACATAATAACACTCAAAGATGGATGTAGTTGGAGACTATTGGGATCAATAAAAAATAATATAGGTTGTTGATCTATTGAGGGAGTATGAATATCTATTTCCTAATAGATTTTATGATATGAAGGGAATTGCAGGTTCATCGGGGAAGATGAAAATTCAACTGAAACCTAATGCAGTGGTTGTGAAAAAGAGACCATATAGGTTGAACCCAAAGTATAAAGAAAAAGTGTGCCAAGAACTTATAGAGTGTTGATAGCATGGATTATTGTACCGATGGAAGAATATGAATGGGTTAGTGCCATGGTGGTTCAAGATAAGAAGACAAGTGGAATAAGGATTTGTGTAAATTTGAGGGAGGAAGGGAATCATATTATTTCACATATGGATTATGAAGTTATCATTAGGTAAATATTCCAGAAGAAGATAGAACAAAAATTAGATTTTCAACATAATGGGGGTCTTTTGCATATACAATGATGCCATTTGGTTTGAAGTATGCTCATGTGTTGTTTTCTAGAATTGTACTTACAACATTTAAGAAGTGCATGCATAAGTTCTTGGAAGTATATCTTGATGTTTGGATAGTGTTTAGCCTACTCAAATATCATGTCCAAGTATTGAGGCTAATGTTATATCAACGTAGACAATTGCAAATATATTTAAAATTGAAGAAGTGCATGTTTCGTACACCTATGGGAGTCTTGATAGGTCAAGTAGTATGCAAGGAGGGATTATAGATTTACCCAACAAAGATTGATCTCATAGTAAATTTGGCATCTCCTACATTGGTGAAGATACTACATGCAAAACTAAATCGTACATGACATTACAAAAAAAATCATAAGGAACTATGGGAATATTACTATGCCACTAGAGAAGTTATTGAATAAACAAAACAAGTATGAATGGAATTATGAATGCCATGATGCAATTGATATGTTGAAAGAAAAATTGTTTACCATGCCAATTCTTATTTTCCTAGATTAGTTGAATATTTTTCATGTGCACGTGGATGCTTCTTCAATAGCAGTTGGAATGGTACTTGCAGATCCCGACGAGGTAAGTATTGATCACCCCATTTAATTTCCAAGCAGAAAGTTGTCATATGCAGAAATAAATTACACTACTATAGAACGAGAAGATCTAGTGATGGTATATGCATTACAAATTTAGGAATTACATATTGGGAAGTCATTTCAAATTTTTACAGACCATTCTACTTTCAAATATTTAGTTAATAATCCAGTGTTGGGTGGAAGGATTTGTCATTGGTTATTATTATTTCAGGAATTTTATTTCGAGGTGGTTAAGACATGAAACCATAATGTAGGACTAGATCACTTTTTAAGGGTGGAGTTTAGCAAAGCTAAAGGTAGTAATGATGATCAATTATTTTGAGTGGACATAGTAATGGACCAATTCATACAAATCACAACATTTCTAATGGAAGACAAAGTTCTACAAGATTATACATTGGCTCAATGAGGACAACTAGTAACAAGGGGCATAGATTATTAGTTTATTGTTGGTCAATTGTATAAATTAGGATATGATGGGATATAGTGTAGGTGCATGGTGAAGAATGAGTGTGATGCGGTGTTGTATGAAGTACATGAAGGCTTATTATGTGGACAAAACATTGGAAATTAAACTATAACAAAATTACTCTGCACAGGGTTATGGTGACCATCATTATTTCAAGGAGCCAAGGAATATTGAAAGCATTACAATGTGTGTCAGAGCATAGGAAAACCATCATCCATGGATGTCTTCCTTTTAATGAATAACTCTTTGTCTTCGAAGTGTTCCTCATATGAACAATTTGCACTAAATAATGAGGACCTACAACTATTTATGTACCTGCAATGTTCCCACCTGTTTGTGGATGACCATAAATATATGATAGGTTTTCCCTGTTAAATTTTCCAGAATCACAATCGTTCACGCACATACTATTCATAGAAATGTTATGTTTGTATTTAACAATATTCAAGTAATCAAATTGACTATAAGGAGGACCACAAAATGACATAAGTTTTATTGATTGTTTGGGAGGAACAAATACATGTGAAAGGATAAACGACCCAAGGTTTACAACATCTATTTTAGAACTGAAAATCATATATCTATTACCACAATAGGATAATTCAGTTCCAACATCAGACACACGCATGGAATATGACCAAGCACCGTATAAATCACGATTGTAAGAGGTTTGGTATTTACTTTGCAGATGGATAGGAATAGCGAAATCATCACTACCTTCCAACAAGTGGACTAACTTTAGTGTGTACTTCGACATTTTTTCTCTCAACCCGGTACAAATTTTTGGATCTCCTAGTAAAGATGTTTTGCATAGTATTGATATCATATTTTGGCTCACTAAAACTATCCGTTAACTTAACAAAAGGATATGGGTTGATCAATTTAGGACAAAACTTAGTTCTTCATCTAGCTTCCAACCTTTCAAAAATGAAGCATATGGAAGTGTTCCTACATGTTTTTTTCTATATCACCTATTGCATGTTTGACTGCAGTGGGAGGTATTAGATCGACAACTTTGGGTAGTCAATATTTAATATAATGGGACAATTTGAATTTTTGAGGGTTCACCTTCAACCCTTTAAATTCTAAACATCCACATACTACTGGTGTGTCATAAAAGAGATCCAATTAACAATGTAGTATTGATAGCCTAGGTGGTTGCTAGAATATGGTAGGCTACAATTGACAGGGTAAATGGGTAAAGTGGTTGCTCATTTTCATAAAACAACTGCCTATGGGATATTTATCTTGATGATAGTTTGTGGTATTTTTGCATTCGTGGAATTACTTGCGCATACGAACTCGATGCTAAATCACGATCTTGAAAAATACAATGAACAATTATTCAAATGCATGTGCATAGATAACATAAAATCAATTAGAAAAATGTATCATAACTAAAATATGGAATTGCTGCAAATTGTGTGGGATAATATGAAGAACTCACAGTGATATGGAATGAGGTTGAATCTAAAGAATTAGCCATTTGATGTTATAAATTTTTCTTCCCCGCATTTGAGTAAAAGATGTAATTGGTACATGAATAAATTCATAAAAGAAAGTATGGAAATCATTAAAAAATATAACTTTAGACCAAATTTTGAAGGGCCTTTACAAGTTAACAATGTGCTATATCCTTTGTTTATGCATCGGTGTGAATTACTATAATAAAATCACTTGTGCGCGAAATATTTACAACCTTCGAAAAGTTACATTAATTTTGGCCTTCGCAAAGCAAAACCTTCATAAAATAATTCCAGAGGTTTGCATTTACATTTTCTATAAAAGTCCTATTTGGTGCTTTTAGGTAAAAGTACACTGAGGTGATTTACAATATATAACACATCGATAACATCAATATAACAAAACAACACACACTTTGCGAAGGTTTTCATTTTTATTATATTACAATGCAATGCATTAGAAAAGCACACTAGTTCACTTTACAGCAAATAGCACACTGAAACCGACAAGTAAGAAAATAATGCACGCTTTTATCATCAATACACTAAAATATACAACAAGAAAAATGAGGGGGAACTTATTTTTCCAAATGTGTGTTTTATAAGAGAAAACCCTAATCTTCATTTCATTATTTTGCCATAATTTGGAGGAGAGATATTAACAAGAAAAAATACCAGCAATTTTGGAGTGGGAATAAAGTTTTGGAGAGCCAAAGATACAAGACATCACCGAAAGCCACATACAATTATGCAAATGAGAAATTAATGTACATGATTTAATTCTATTGATAATTTTAGTCTTTACCCAATTTGATTCAAACACATTTTATTGAAATGTAAAAAGGAGGTTTTTGTAGTTACCTTCAGGAAATCCTAGCTTTCTTGTTATTTCTCTCGATTCCATAAGTTTATAGTTCATATGTAGATTCTTTTTTGTTTATGCAATAGATTTTTATAGAGTTTATTTATTTGATATGGGGCTTTTGGAAATTGCAAATTGACTATCCATGAATCTTATAGATGATATATGGCCCAATAAAAGAAAGGATGAAGTATGGAGCCTTAGATTGAGCATACACATGGATGGAGTTAACCCATATTACCTCCAAAATACCAACTATTCTATTTGTCTAGTGGTAGTGATCAATACAAATATACCTAAATTGTTGTCTGTGAAGATAACATCTTATGTTTTCTCTTATAGTCATGAGTAGAAGACAACTGAAGAGAATGGATGTATACTTGCAAGCTGTGATCAATGCATTTAAGCAATTATGGGAAGGGAAACATGCATATGATGTATGAAGACCCATCCTAATGGAGAGGTGTTTTATGTTTAATGGAATATATACATACACCACACACGATTATCGAGGACTAGGAGTTTGCTCTAGTAAGCATGTTCGTTGATTTGTTTATATATGTAACATTATTAGGCATACTTACTTTGGTGCAAAATGTATTTTGCTGTGTATACAATAGAATCGTAGGTATTGAAACAAAAGGGTATCATGGATGTAATGTTGTGGACATCTCTAAAGTCTAGGTGGTACAACCACCTATGAAAACCAATGTATGATTGCTCGAGGGTATTCCTCCTAGAATACCACCCTTATAGTAGGATTGCATTTGGTTTCAATGTTAAAGAATAGAGAACTCAAAGAATTGAAATAATGACATTGAAATATTGGATTAGGGTGTTGATTGAAAAAATGGGAAATATTGCAACTAGCAATCTTGACCTCCTACCAGGATAGACAAGAAGAAATGGGAATAATATACTAGGCTTAAAGCCTAGAGTTCTACTAGATGATTACTAAGATAAATTATTAAATAACATCATGATCTTCATAATAATGTACATGAATGGGAATATTGATTGCCTTCTCATTATTAGAGTCAAGTATTTATAGGATTACATCACAATAATACCATGGTCTAATACTATAGGTCACTAATGAAGATAATGTGACCAAATCAATTACTCAACTAACTAACTAATTAATGTTGCATTTGACTAGGGAGATTAAATTCTTTAACACACCCCCTTAATCTCAATCAATAGAACATATTCAACACTATAAATGCCTAAGTGCTCTCTCTGCTATTGAAATGCAGTTGTTCCCAATGGTTTGGTGAACATATCTGCCAACTGCTCCTTAGAGCCACAAAAATGTAAAGAAAATTTTCCATCATTGACTAACTCATGAATGAAATGATAGATAGTGTCCATGTGTTTGATTTTTCTATGAAATACATTATGTTTGGACAATTGTACTGCAGAGCTATTATCACATAAAATAGAAGTTGGATCATTTTCAGTCGAATTAAGAGTCGAAAATCCAAAAGTCGAATTAAGAGTAAAAAATACAAAAGTCGGAGTCGAAAAGTCGGAAGTCGGAAGCATTAGTTTCCATCGTTGAATATTTTGAAGGTTCAAACTCCAAAAGTCAGGATTTAGAAAGTCAAAAATTTGTAAAGTTGGAAAGTAAAAAATCTATGAAGTCAGAAAGTCAGAAAGTAGGAGTCGAAAGCGTTAGTTTCCAACGCTAAGTTTTTAGAGTTTCCGATTCCAAAAATGGGAAAGTCGGAAGTCGAAAAGTCAGAAGTCAGAAGCAATAGTTTCCATTGGTAAATATTTTGAAGGTTCTGACTCTGAAAGTCATGAATCGAAAAGTCAAAAGTTAGAAAGTCTGAAGTCAGAAGTCAAAGTCGGGATTGCAAAGTCGGAATAATGCATTATCACACTGTTAATTCACAGTTTTTGTAAAAAAGAAGTTATTTTATGTTTTGTTGATTTATGAAGGGTCACTATGAAGATGCATGCCTATTAGATGAAGAGGCATGGTTGAGGGAATATAAGCAAAGATTTAAACCTTCAAACAAGCATCGATGTACATTTGATTAAAAGATTCATAGGTGTATAGAAGTTAGAGATCAAATAATTATAATAGGGTGGTTAGGAGGCACAAGGACAAGATGCAAGTCTATAGGGGGTCGTATCCTGCTTCCAGTTGTTGCTGGTAAATAGGGTGTTGGTGCATCCTTTAGTTGTAGCTTAAAAACTTGGGTGTTGGTGCAACCAACAAGTTAGTGCTTGTAAACTATTTGTAAATATAATTTTGCAGTAATAGAAAGTGTTGGTGGTTTTCCCAATTGGGATTCCACGATAATATTGAGTGTTCTATTTTTATTGTTGATTTTTATCTTTAAGTGGAAAATATTAAATAAGGTAGATCAATACTGATTTACCCCTTCTCTCAGTATTGCTCGATATTCCAACAATTGGTATCAGACTAGGATCCTTCACTATAGCTTAAGTCACTAGAAGGAATATCATATTAAAAACCACTATGGATCAACAAGAAGGGTTAGCTACCAACATACTTCCATTATTTACAGGAGAAAATTATGCATTATGGAGTGTAAGAATGAGATGCCATCTAAGGTCTCTTGTATGCAATGTTTGGAGTTCTGTTGAAAAAAAAGTATAAAATACTATACAACCTACCTACATATAGAGATGAAATAGATCAATATGAATCAAATGAAAAAGATATGAATACAATATTAAATGGATTGACAAATTCATTTTTTGTTAAGGTTATGCAATGTAAGACAACCAAACATGCTTTGGAGAAATTAAAAACTGTCTATGGAACTTCTAAAGTCAAAAAGTCCAAACTTCAAACATGCAAAGGCTAGTTTGAAAGTCTAAAAATAAAAGAAGAGGAAAATATTGTAGAATATCTTCTAAGAGTAGATGAAATTGTCAATGCCATTAGAAGCCTAGGAGGAGAAATAAAGGAGAAAGAAGTTGTTGAAAAGTTACCAAGAACCCTACCAATGAGGTATGACTAGAAGGCGTCTACTTTAAAAAAACGAGATGATATTGAACTTATGACAATAGATGAACTACATGGGATCTTTACTGCCTATGAGATGATACCATGACAAGATGGACCATCAAGAAAAGAGGCAACATTTAAAGCCTCAAAAGAGCTAAATAATTCCGAAGCCTTATCCAAGAACCATACATAGAACTCAGATGATGAAGAAGCTCTTTTTATCAAGAAACTTGAGAGAGGTACTGGAAACTACAAAGGAAAGATACCCTTGAAATGTTTTAATTGTGGAAAGATTGGTCACTATGCCTCAAAGTGTCCTTACCCAAAACAAGAGGATATTGATGATGAAGACCTTGCAATCATAAGAAATATCAAAATAATAAAACCATATACAAGAGGAAAATTAAGAATAAGAACAAAACTTTTATTCCATGAATGATGGGTGCTCAAATGACTCTAGTGAAGAAGAATAAGAAAAATTACTATTCATGGGAATATAGAACAAAATCTATGAAGAATAAGTATAAGGCGAGGTAGATCTTGAAACAAAACTTATAAGTTCTCTTGAATAATTAGGGAAGTATAAGAGGATGTACAAAAAACTAAAAATTCATGTGATATAACTTGAGGAGAAAAATAATGATGTAGGAAGAATTATTGCTGACTTAAAAATCAGCTTCAAGAAGGAAAAAAGGTTGAAAAAAATCTAGAATGTCAGCTCAAGAAAAGAGAGCACGAATTAGAAAAGTTCGAAGCTGAAATGATCTTGCTTAGTAGGAAGACTGATGAAGAATCCTTTCAATTAAAGTTTAAGAGCAACTCAAAAACTCTAGATGACATCCTAAGTTGTCAAATACAACCCAATAATAAAACCAAACTAGGTTATGACAAAGGAAAGAAGTCAGAACAATCCTCTTTCATAAATAAAGAAGGAAATAAAAGAAGTTATGCTAATGCACATATGAGACCAATTGTAAATGAATATAGTAAAAAAATTGCTCCTTGTCAAAATGAAAGCAAGACAAATAATACACCAAGTAGACATTAACAACTCTTTTTGGGAAATTGTTATGCTGTAACAATTTTGGACATAAAGCGATGGAATGTAAAGAATACCAAAAACATAATAAAAAATATCTCTACAAGAGTAGAAATTCTGGTGTTTTTCAAGGAGGAAGAAATCAAGATTATTTTACACCCTTACTGAGGTATGACATAGAATGTTACAAGTGTGGTAACCAAGGACATATAGCTATAAATTGTAAACTAATGATTCCTACTGGGAAAAGCATTACATCACAATCTCTTTTATATAAGAAGAATGTTACTAGAATAAAGGAAGAAACTTTGAATTATTTTTCTCCTCTACAAAGTTATAATATATAATGCTACAAATGTGGTAACCAAGGACACATAGCTAGAAATTGTAAACTAGTGATTCCTGCGGAGAATGACACCACAAAATCTGAAGGCAATGAGGAGAGGAAGGTTTGGAAGAAGAAGGAAGATGTGGAATGTTCCATTGCTCTATGTGCAACATAAATACAAAATATATGGCATGTGGACAGTGGATTCTCAAAACACATGACAGTAGATCCAAACAAGTTTATAAGCCTAAATGTAAAAAAATAAGGAAAAGTCACTTTTGGGGATAATGTATCCTCTAAAATAATTGGGAAAGGTACAATGCTTCTTAGAGACAAAATGAAAGCTATACATGTTTTTTCTTGTAAAATGCTTAAAACCTAATCTCTTAAGTGTGATCCAAACATGTGATCGAGGACACATATGTATATTTGATTCCAAGAAGAGTGTATTCAGAAGAAAATATTTAGGAAAACTTGTTGGGACTATTGTGAGAAATCCAAGCAATGTATATATTCTAGAAAATGAAGAACAATGCTATATGAGTCAAATTGATGAAAGTTTGCTATGGCATAGAAGGATGGGGCATTTGATCTTAGACAATCTAATAAAAGTAAGTAAGATGGGAGATATAAGTAATTTTTCAAAGGTCATAAAACCACCAAACCACGTTTGCAGACATTGTCTTCATGGGAAGCAAACAAGAATAAGCTTCAAGGTCAAAGAACATACAACCTATCAGCCATCAGAAATAATTCACACTGACCTTTGTGGATCTACAAGGACTAAAATATTTCAAGGTGAAAATTACTTCATGTTACTAATCGATGATTATACAAGAATGACTTGGGCAGCATTTCTTAAAGAAAAATTAGAAGCATTTATGAAGTTCAAATCCTTGAAAGCACTTGTTGAAAATGAAGCAAATCTTAAGATTAAATGTTTAAGATCAGACAATGGTGGTGATTTCACCTCAAATGATTTCAATGAGTTTTGTGAAACTCGTGGAATCAATAGGAAATTTTCATCCCCAAAAAACAACAACTAGAACTATGCTTAATGAAGCGAAAATTACTGTTGGTTATTGGAGAGAAGTAGTATATACAACTGTCTATGTACAAAACATGACAACTAAGAGTAAATAATGACAAAACTCCTTAGGAGATATGGTTTGGAATACCAGCTTCAGTTAAGTATTTTAGATTTTTTGGAACTAAATGTTACATAAAAAGAGAGGATGATAATCTAGGGAAGTTTGACTCTAGAACAAATGAAGGTATATTTCCGGGATATTCTTCCATCAAGAGGGCATACAAATATTACAATACAATGTTACACAAGATCACAGAAAGTGAAAATGTAATGTTGATGACACTAATCCCAGAAGAACACAAATCCAAGAAAGTGTGGATGATGAAGAAACTGATGATGAAGAGACAGATGAAGTTTCTCAAAAGCAAGAGACTTAAGAAAAAGAAGAAAAGGAATATGAAGAATCACATGAAAGTAAATATGAAGATTCTCCTAGATCTGATACATAAAATCCATCTAGAAGAATCCAAAGGAATCATCATGAAACCTTAATCATAGGTGACAAGGATGCAGGAGTACAAACAAGAAGACAACTAATATTTGAAGAAAAAACATTACTCTCATTGTTTGATCCAAATCCATTTGAATAAGCTAGAAAAGATGATGATTGGATCAGTGCTATGAATGATGAGTTGGATCAAATAGAGGAAAACCAAACTTGGGAACTTGTTCCAAGACCTAAAGGCATAAATTTCATTGGGACCAAATGGGTTTTCAAGAACAAATTAAATGAGGTTGGTCAAGTAATAAGAAACAAGGCTAGACTAGTATGAAAGGGATATGCTCAAGTAGAATGTGTGGACTTCGAAGAAACTTTTGCACCTATGCCAAGACTTGAAGCCATTATAATGCTTTTAGCATTTGCATGCTACAAAAATTTCAAAGTATACCAAATGGATGTAAAATATGAATTCCTTAATGGAGAAATTGAAGACGAAGTCTACATTGAACAACCTGAAGGTTTTATTCTATAACAAAATAAAGATTATGTGTGCAAACTAAAAAAAGGCACTCTACGGTCTCAAACAAGCTCCAAGAGCATGGTTTTCAACATTTGGAAAATATTTAAAGAAACACAGATATAGAAGAGGGGCTACTTATAGTAATCTATAGATAAAGTTTGAAAACAAAAATATGATCATTGTTGTTGTCTACGTAGACAATATCATATTTGGAAGTGATCTACAAATTCCAAGTGTAAATTTTGATTCATAAATGAAGTAGGAATTTTAAATGTCAATCAGTGGGAGAACTAACATTCTTTCTAGGTTTACAAGTATCTCAATCAGAAAAAGGGATCTTCATATCTCAAAGTAAGTATATCAAAGAGATGTTGAAAAAGTTCAAAATAGAAGAATCCAAACCTGTTAGTCATCCTATGGTCACAGGTTGCAAATTGAGCAAGGATGATGAATATTTAAAAGTAGATCATACTATGTATAGGTCAATGATTGGTAGTTTATTATATGTAACAACTACAGGACCAGATGTAATGCATGTTGTAGGTTTGGTTTCCATATTGCAATCAGCCCCAAAAGAAACACATGTGATTGCACTAAAAAGAATTCTTAGATATCTAAAAGGTACTATGAATTATGGATTATGGTATCCAAAAAGCAATAACTTCACTCTAAGGGAATTTACTGATGCAGATTGGGCAGGAAGTATTGATGGCATTAAAATCACTAGTGGAGCAGCATTCTACTTAGGAGATTGCTTGGTGCCATGGTTAAGAAAAAAATTGTCCTCTATTTCACTTTATGCAACAAAAGCTAAGTATATTGATGCTGCATCACGTTGTACTCAAATCATTTAGATGAAACAAACATTATAAGATATACTTGTGAAGTATGAGGACCCAATTGTGATACACTGTGACAACATAAGTGCTATAAATATATCCAAAAATTCTATTATGCACTCTAAGACAAAACATATTCCAATCAAATATCATTTTCTAAGAGAGAAAGTGTCTCAAAAAGTGGTCAAATTGGAGTATATTGATACAAAGTAACAAATTACAGACATTTTTACTAAAGCATTACCTAGAGAATCATTTTCCTATCTTAGGAAAAAATTGGGGGTTATCCCTCATCATTAAAAATTAACTAAAAGGATGAAAACCCTGTCACAGGAAGATTAGAAATGTTGAAAGGGGGAGACACACCCATCGAGGGAGTTTTCTCAAAAAATTGTCATTGTTGTCAAATGAGGAGAATAAGTTTATTTTCAATGTCAAAGGAATATGTTTCCAATCAATGCCAAAGTGGGAGATTGTTGATTAAATTGGTATTGTTTTCAACATAAGATCATAAGGCGACATTCATGAAATAGGCGTAGATAGAAAAAGGAAAAAATATTGAGACAAAATGTTAAAAATCCGTAACAAAATATCAAAGTTGAAAAGTAGGAAATTCATAAAGTCGAAAAGTTAGAAATCCGTAAAGTCGGAAGTCGAAAATTTGTGAAGTCAGAAAGTAGGAGTCGGAAGCGTTAGTTTCCAACACTAAGTTTTTAGAGTTTCTGATTCCAAAAGTTGAAAGTCCAGAAATCCAAAAGTTAGAAGTCGAAAAGTAGGAAGTCGGAAGCATTAGTTTCCATTGTTAAATATTTTGAAGGTTATGACTCCAAAAGTCGAGAATCAGAAAGTCAGAAATCCGTAAAGTCAGAAAGTCAGAAATATGTGAAGTCGAAAAGTCAAAAAGTAGGAGTCAGAAGTGTTAGTTTCCAATGCCAAGTATTTAGAGTTTTCGTTTCCAAAAGTCGAAAAGTTAGAAATCTGAATGTCGAAAGTCAGAAGCATTGTTTCCATTGTTAAATATTTTGAAGGTTTCGACTCCAAAAGTCGGGAATCAGAAATTCAGAAGTTAGAAAGTAGGGAGTCAAAAAGTCAGAAGTCGGAGTCGAGATTGCAAATTTGGAATAATGCATTATCGCACTGTTAATTCATGGTTTTTGTAACGAATAAGTTATTTTACTATTTGTTCATTTGTGAAGGGTCACAATGAAGATATATGGCTATTAGATGAAGAGGCATGGTTGAGGGTATATAAGAAAACATTTAAACCTTCAAACAAGCATCACTGTACATTTGATTGAAAGATTCATATGTGTACAAAATTCAGAGATCAAATAATTATAATAGGGTGCTTAGCAGGCGCAATGATAGGCCGCAAGCCTGTAAGGGATCATACACTCCTTCCTGTTGTTGATGGTAAACAGTGTGTTGGTGCATCCTTTCGTTGTAGCTTAAAAAAATTGGGTGCTAGTGCAACAATCAAGTTGGTGCTTACAAACTATTCGTAAATATAATTTTGTAGTAATAGAAAGTGTTGGTGGTTTTCCCAATTGGGCTTCCACTATCATATTGTGTGTTCTGTTTTTATTGTTGATTTTATCTTTAATTGGAAAAATTTAAATAAGGAAGATCAATACTGATTCACCCCCCCTCTCACTATTGCTTGATATTCCAACATATCCAGGTGGATGGTCTACATAAACTTCTTCTTCAAGAATACCATTCAAAAAGGCATATTTCACGTCCAATTGATAAACATGCCACTAATTTTGTGTTGCAATGGCAAGTACATCTCTGATGGTATCCATCCTTGCTACAGGAGAAAAGGTTTCATCATAATCTACAGCATACTATTGTGCATATCATTTGGCAACCAACCTCGCCTTGTGTTTTTCAAGTTCTCCTTTTTCATTCAGTTTGGTCTTATAGACCCATTTGATTAGATATCAACAAGATCTCAAGTCTGGTTTTTCTCAATAGCATCAATCTATTCATTCATTGCTTGTACACATTTTTCATCCTTTACTACTTCATCAAAAGATGCGGGGTAAGAGAAAAACATAGAGAAAAACATAGCATACTAAAGTTGCTTATCAATAATAAGAGTTTGCTCATATAACTCTCTCAAACTTCTGGTTTTCTAGTTCTAAGATGGGATTTATTCTAGTGTTTCTTCTTGTTGTTGTACTTCCAATCTTGGAGTATGATAGGTAGATATGACAGATATGGACTTTCTTGTTGTGGCATGTTTGAAGGATCACTCCAGTATTTGTCTTCAAGGAATTGCACATCTCTTCTCACCACAATCTTTTTGGTGACATTATTATACAACATGTAAGCCTTGTGTTGTTCACTGTAACTAGTGAAAATACATTGCTCACTCTTCTTATCGAGATTTCTTCTAAGTTCAGTAGGTACATGAGAAAATGAAACAGAACAAAAAACTCTTAGATGTGCAACACTAGTCTAAGTGTCTCTCCATGCTTCTTCAGGAATCTTGTCTTGGACGCTCATCGTCGGTGATCTGTTGAGAAAGTAGATTGAGCATGTAACAACTTCAACCCAATACTCATATGATAGCTTCTTCCATGACATCATGCTATGAGCCATGTTCATGATGGCCTAGTTCTTTCGTTCAACAACTTCATTCTATTGTGGAGTGTATCTGGTGGTGAATTATCTCTGGATGCCATGTTGTTTGTAGAAATCTGTAAATTCATATGAATTATATTCCCCTCCACCATCTGACTGAGCACTTTAATAAAATTTCTAGACTGCTTCTCAGTTAGGAACTTGAACTCTTTGAACCTAGAAAAGGTCTATGATTTGTTCTTCAGGAAATAGAGCCATGTTTTCCTGTTAAACTCATCAATAAATGTCAGAAAATAAAGCTGCCTCCTATGGATTGGGTTTGCATGGGTCCACAGAGGTCTGTATGAACTATCTCAAATGTTCTTTGGCTCTAGATGTGGAAGTAGGGAAGTTGTCCCTTTGATGTTTCCCAATGATGGAATCCTCACAGGAGCTAGATTGTTCATGTATAACTGGTAACCCCTTGACCATGGGATGTTTGTGTAGGAGATTGAGACTCTTGAAGGGAATATGACCGAATATACAATGCCATAACCAAGATTCATCTAGACTAGAAACAACATGGGCTACAGACCGTGGAAGGTTGGCACTCCTAAGGTTGAGAGGAAATATTTTGTTCTTGGTCATTTCAACTTTGGCTGTGAGTCTCTTAATGGGGGGTTTATCATAAATAACACAATATGTATCATAAAATCGAATATCATACTGGTTCTGAAGCAATTGAACTATATTGATAACATTGACATTCAGATGTGGTACATAGAAAACCTCATGAATAAAATTCTTATCATTTTTCTTTCTAAACGCATGAATAGCACCTTTTCCTTTTGCTAGAACCAGAAAGTCATCTCCTAGCTTGATATTTGTGAAAACAAAGGAATCCAAACTAGAGAAAAGTGACTTGTTACACTTCAAGTGATTGTTGTGACCTCTATCTAGTAGCCATTGATCTGAGCTACAGTGTTATTCAGTAGTTTGATAATACAAGATCATCACCTCTGATGAATCTTCTTCTTCTCTAGAGACATTGCCTCTTCCACTATTAGGGTCTGCTTGCTTCTTTTTGCACTCTTGTTCATAGTGGCCATACTTCTTGCAGTAGTTATACTAAATATTGGACTTATTGGTCCATCTCTTGCCTCTCCCCCTCTGACCTTGAGAATTGTGAGAGTGCTCTGAGTGATCTCAATGTTCATGGTTGGTTATGTCCTCTGTATGAGGAGACCCTTGGCCTCTTCTTCCTCTACCTTGTCCTCCTCTGCCTCGACCTCTACTAAGGGAAGCTTGGGTGCTGAAAGCATTGGTCAATGACTCTTCTTCTTGATTGAATCAATCTTCATGAGATAGAAGGGATTTAGTCAACTCTTCTAGGGTGAACTGAGACATATATTTTGCTTCTTCTATGACAGTAACTACCATAGCGAATTTCTTGGTGTGACACCTTAGAATCTTCTGAACAACTACTTATGTTCTAGAGGTTCTCCATAGGTTTGAAATTGGGTTACAATGCCCGAAATCCTAGTCATAAACTGATCTATAGATTTTGTTTCCTTCATTTTCAAACTTTCAAACTAAAGTCGAAGGGTTTGCAATCTTACCATTTTTACTCGATATGTTCCCTTGTAGGCGGATGCGAGTAGATTCCAAGCTTGATGTACATCGGTAGCTCCCGATATCTGCGAGAAAATGGACTCCTTGATGCAAATTTGGATCAACCATTTGGTTGTGAGATCTTGATCTCGATGATCTTCTAAGGCATTATTCTAGGCATTATTAATTGTTGTTAGAGCATTTGTATCAGGTTCTTTGAACTCAATTTAAACCATATCCCGACATTTGTTGAGCTGGAGAAACGTCTTCATCTTGATAGACCAAAACTCATAGTCAGTACCGGTCAGTACGAGTCCAAAGATCTGCTTCAAATTTGAGGTGCTTGTGCTGGTAGTAGCCATGTTGGTATGGCTAACTAGAGATCCTTTTTTTTTGAACTGTTTAAAACAAGCAACGTAGCTTATATAGCTAGCACTTTGGATAAATGAATATTGCATTGGTACCACACTTTTTCTTAACAAAAAGTGCGTTGGCACCGCACTTTGTCTGAGCAAAAAGTGTGTTGGTGCTGAGGTGCAGCAATTCCCGATAAGGAAATGGTGCATTGGCAGTCCAAGAGATAAAAATACACTTGATTCCTCGATATGTTGCGGCTTCAATCACAACGTGTGTGTGTGTGTGCTTTCCAGTTTGCGATTTGGCTTCCCCAAGACAATAAGGAATGGATCAGGCCATGTGCTCTGATACCATGTTAAATATTAGCAAAAGAATGAAGAAGAAATGGTGGAACACCATTGGGCATATTGATTGTCTTCTCATTACTAGAAGTATTTATAGGATTACATCACAACAATACCATGGACCAATACTATGGGCTAGAAAATACTATGAATCACTAATCAAGATAAGGTGACCAAATCAACTACTCAACTAACTAACTAATTAATGTTGCATTTGACCAATAAATTTACATTATTTAACATTGATGTCATACATCAATCAATAATCAACTCTATATAATTTCTACAAAACACTAAAACTAAAAATTGTCTAACATCATTAATGAAATAACAAAAAAAAATGTCCCCAATTATCATCAACATTATAAACTTCGTTTACTAATAATAAAATAACAAAATACAGATATAAAATTTGATATAAAATATGCCATTGATTGATATCAAATTCAAATTTCAACTATTCATGCTTTAAGCATTATGAAAAGACTCGTATCGTCAACAATGTTATAAGACTTAAAATAATTTTTTAGTATGGAAAGTGAAAATAAGTTAATGAACATAAAGTGTAGCTTTAACATATAATAATAGCCTCGCTGACAACAACCTTGTCTCACCATTTGATCTCATGTTAAGCCAATTAAAGGAAACTAAACAATTATTTGTATAACAGTTTATCTCACCATTTGATCTCGTGTTAAGCCAATTAAAAGAAACTAAACAATTATTTGTATAACTGTTTATTTAGGGCTTAGTCACATCGAAGGGAAAATGACAATAGGTAAATATACAAGTAAAGGATAAAATGAGGTAAGAAAGACTGGTAAGAAAAGGGGGCCTACTTAGTTCCATAAAAAACTAACTAGGAATTTAACTCTATAAAGTAATTTAATTGTCATGCTTCAATATTCAATTGTAAACAACATCCATATAATATCATGATCATAAAATAAAATAAAACTTTAAACAAATCCCTTTAAAGACCAACCATGCATTAATAAATATAAGCTAAAAATGGCGATCATATTTAGGATAAAAAATAAAAACTTGCTTTGTTCCATGTTAAATATATGTTGAAAGCAGTGGCGTGAAGAGTAGTCTTTACTAAAAATAGAACATGCATATGTCCTTTGTATGTCACATGTACATTCTAAAATAAACATGTACATTCTAAAATAAACATACATTATATAATCTTCAAGAAGGAAGACTTAGATGAAGGAAGACCTAGATGTATGTGAGGAGTTGGCAATGATGATTGAGGTTTAAGATATAAATCATCAAATGAAGGAGTATGCTAAATAAATGGCTGAGCATCATGTTGAATGATAATAGCTTTACTTTCAGCATGGACCTTCGATCCTTGAATCTCAAACGGGGTCTTCTCTTTAGATGTACATACTTTTTCTTTCTATGATCTTTTAAAGATGGTTCATTAATAGCATGGGGTATTCTAGTTTCTTAAGAGGGGGGTTGAGCTTTTTTAGATGAAGTAGAGCTTGACATAGAAGGTTGATTAGGATGTTGGGCAAATAGGACTTCCTGCCCATTATATTGAGTCAGAGATGAAGGTAACTTGGAATCCCACCCCTGTTTAGGAGATATTCCAGCGACATTAGGAAGAGGCAAAAGTTTGGAGTTGGGACAATTTTGAAGTGAAGGAGCTTCATGCATAGGTTGGCTAAGATAAAGGTGCATAGTTTGGGTCAATTGAGTGAACTCTTTTGAATTGGCATCGAAGTGCACTGAAAAAAGAATTCTTTATTTTAACTTCTTACCAAAATGTTGCATTTGGGTTTCTCTTGCCTCTCCTAGATATCCTAGATCCGTGGTTGAAGAATCTCATCTCGAGCATAAAAAAATCATAATAATTTAGCATATCTCAATTTTATAATATATTTCAATTAAATAGTAAGAAAAATCATGCAAAGTTGTTGTGAAAATTAAAGGCCATCTTCAACATTAGGGATGGTAAAGTTTGTATAGAAAAACAAGGTAGGATGATTGAAGGTAAGTGAAATGAATTGAACTAGAAAATAAACAATGAGTAACTCAAAAGACATTTCCCCAATAGAACTTTAACATACAAACAAACTGCATGCTCGCTCCCATGATGACCATTTTTTATAATTGAAACTTCCGATAAGAAGTGACTCAAACTATGAAAAGAGAATCAAGCTACTTTAATAAACTTTGAGTGTTGTAGTACAATTAACACTATAAAACCCTAAAGCAAACTTTCATTTACAAAGAGTGTTTGTTGGATAATATGTCTTGTAATGTAACGCTGTTTTGTTGTATCGGATTTTGAGATTTGTGGAGTGACTTCAATAATTGAAATAATCCTTGGGCATGAAGAAATGGGACAAATATGAAATATTTAATGACCACTGAGAGTATGGAAATGAATGGACCATGGCCTTGAAAATCGGATGCTTGAATGATATTTAAAAAAAGAAGAAGTGAAAAACGTTATATGGAATGAAAAATGTGGAAGGAATGTTATGGAATAGTGAACTGAAGGTGGAAAGAGAAAGAAATTATGAAGAGATCCCCTTAAAAATAGTTGAGTTGGATATAATCATGATAGGTATCTTAAAATAGTCATAACAGAGTTAAGATGTGAAGGAGAAGTCCTTTTCATTTCAACAAAATTTTCTAGTATAATATGAAAAGAATTGTGTAGGAAGTCACGATATTTTGGCCATGTTTATATACTTAGGCCACTGTTACTCATAATAAAAATAGTTTGCATATTAAGCTTTGCAAAGGGGGGTATTGTTTGACATGATTTACAATTAAAAACTCTATTGTCTCCCTCCTATAAATGTTGAAGGGAAATGCCATTGGTTACTAATAGGGACGACGTTGTGGTTCTTAGGTTTAATACAACCACTATCGAAGAAATTGTTTACTGAAAGGAGAAGAAAGAAAAAAATGATGAACAAAAAGGCGATTTAGATGAGGAACCAAGGGAACAGTTGGATGAACTGATGATATGAACGAGAAAAGGAGTGACCGATATGGACTACAAAGAAAAGAGAAAAACGATTGAAGACAACCTAAAATTATAAGAAATGAAGCACTTGTTTTTCAACTGTGAAATTGTACCATGATAGAGATAAAATACCTTTTGCATACCAAACTAATTGTATGTTCCACCACTCATTTCTAAACGAATGATATGTGTTGAGCACTAGCTGAGCCACCAGAACATAAGAAAGATCTTGAAGTAAGGTTAGCATAGTATATTTTTAGAAATGGAACTACTAGGATTGTGGTGATTTAAAATGGCCCAAACACATTGTACATGAGACAAGATAAGTATCAAGCTGCATCTTATGTATTTGAATGCCAAATAGGGTGGTGGCACTAATGGTGGTTTCATGAATTGATAGTTATAAAACCAAAAAATGCATTGAAACTTGTGAAAAATCCCCCCAAAAATGAACCTGGCCAAGTAAATATTTTTGCATAATGTCGCAATTAATAAATGATGGTCATAAGTGTGTAATTTAACACATCCTTGTCAAATCTTGCTAGCTCATTCAGTTAAGGTGTGGGTCTCGTCAAAAGGAAGACTCAGGGTCAATCCCCTTAGGGGTGAGTTAGTTGGGAGGAGATAGCCAAAAATCCATCCATGATAAAGGTTGTTGTGGCCAAGATCGGGTCCGATCCCCATGTGATTTTGATGGCTTAGATCCCCTTGGGTTGCGTCCTCTCAACCAATGGTGGAAATGCACTGGCCCCAAGTGATGGGCATTTCTTACACACAAAAAAAATTAACACGTCCTCTGTAAATTTCGCAATGAAATTGATATAATAAACAACAATGAAACCTTGAACCTTTCAATAATCCATAACAACTAATGCCAATATGTGTGTTTCGAAAATAAACCTTATTCCTAGGATGCAATAACTTGATCATCATTTCCGAAAAGAAAAAAAACATTTAGTGCATAAATCTATTGAAAACACATGGGCATATGCATGTAATAAATATAGGCCTCAATAGTATTTAAACATACCACTATCATTTATATAACTAAGGAAATCATCCATTCCATATTCAATCATATAAGAAACCAAACAAAGATGATGCCAACCCCAAAATTGCACTTGCTCATGTGATTGAAAACTTTAGATGTGCATCCTTTCAATTTAAAAAAAAATTGCTAATGGATGAATATACCTTACGCATGAGAGAAAAGGAAGCTTTCCGACACAACATTTCCCTTGTTCCTCCTCAACCTTGTACCTCCATTTTTTTTCTTAAATAGTAGTTCCCCCTTCTCTATGTCTTCTGATAGTTGTATTTCTCAAGTGAAAGGAAAAAATAGGTACAACAAGTATAAGAGGCTTAGTATCTTCGAATAAAGGGAAATTAAATTTCTTTTTAATTTGAAGGTAATTGACCAAGGAGTTGGTCAACAATTGGTGACTCCACAAGGTGGACTATAGAAAATATGATGAACTTAGAATCTATAGTTTCATAGATCGGATGAATAATTTATGTGTAAAAGGAAAAGTCTTTGAAGGAAAGTTATAATTTACCATCAATATGCTAATATGTTGTACATCTCAAGAATGAAGCAAGGGATGAGAAATGAAAGGGGTAGTCTGATAAGGTCATTGACATACATGCCTAAAAATTATGACAAGTTATTTGAAAGAAGGCTATGTAACAAATTGATAGTATTTATATCATCCTCTTGGAATTTGTAGTTGATCCCTTCTAGCTGTAGATTAGTAAAATACTTCTTACACTAGAGCATACATGTATGCAGATAATCAATCTTTGTGACAATTGTAATACTAATTTTCAGATTCTTTTCGTAAATATGATGCGTTAAGAAGACAGCAGGTAATTGCATGATAGATTCAAATCTTATCAAAACAAACAAAGAAGAATCATCACTAAGTGACAATTCAAAGAAAAGAAAAGGTAGAAAATAAATGTTAAAGAAATGTAATTGCGGAAGATATTCTATTTTGTATTATTATTGTTATTATCCCTCTCGGATATGTTGTTCCTCTGATTAGGGATGTCATTGATGTATTTGGTCATGTAAAGTGTTGAGGTAAAACCTTTGTTGTAAGTCAGGTCAGTAGTACCCACAAAAGTATTATTAAAATGTATTTTTGAGTCTTCCAAGGCAAGTCATCCCTGGAAGCAAGGAAAAGTCAACCCAATTAGGTTATTAGGCCTCTTAGCTGATTAGTATAAATAGGAGAGGTGATTACCTCATTTGGACAAGTAGAAAACTCAAGCAATTGCGCTAGAGAGAGAAGAAACAATCCATCTGGAGGAGAGGAAGTAGTCTAGTCTTGTTCTTGGGTCTTACACTGTAATTGGTTGAAGTTTATATAGAGGAAGATTTGCTGGATTTTCTTCCCCACAATGGTTTCCCAGGATAAATCATTGTGTTCTCTTTTGTTCTGATATGCTTGTTATTCTTTTAGATATCCTTTTGTTTTTGTATAACAACTTTTAAAATCTTAACATGGTATCAGAGCTAACCTGAAAGACGACATTGTACAACAGATCATCCAGAAATATGACAAGCTAGGGTTTACTATTTCAGATACCTCCCTCCATAGATCAGCTGGAAAAGAAGGTTCATTCAACTCGCCCTAGGAGGGCACATCTTTCTGTCGAAACATTTTTTCATTCTGAGTATTTTCACTTTTCGACCTACCACTACTGTTAGGAGAAACTAGGGCATCATATTTTTCAAGGTTCTATCCTCATATTCTAGAAAATAAATATACAGTCCATCTCACCTTGGTGAGGCGCATATTTTCCTCCTCCCAGATATACAAGTGATCATAGTTGGAAAATTAGGGTTTCCTAGCCAAACCCTAGGTCATCCTAAAGCTAGTTTCATAAAAGGTCCTCAAACTGGTAGGTATTGTATCCCATCTTCCCATTTGAGGGTCTCATCCATTCAAAATGAAAAAAATACCAAGCTTGATGAAAATCTTGAGCGAGCAGAGAAGTTCAGATAATGGAAGTACAAAATCATGTTAATCCTTGAAGAACATGACCTAGATGGCTTTATCAAGGAAGAGGTCAAGGAACTAGAGGGAGAAGAGGAAAATACTAAACACAAAAAGGATACGATTAAGGTAAAAAGGATCATAGATTACTCTATCAAGGATTAGTTGATCTCCCAGGTATCTTCAAAGAATACTCCTACAGAGATGTTTGATGCACTAACTAATATTTTTGAAGGCAAGAACATCAACCGAAGAATGACCTTGAGAAACCAACTCAAGGGTGTGAAGATACAGGAGATAGAGACCATACAATCATACTTATCAAAAGTGTCTTAGATCAAAGAACATCTAGAATCTATTGGTGATATGGTTGAAGAAGAATAAGTGGTGATGACCACCTTAAATGGTCTCCCTAGAGAATAGGATTCCTTCATTAGAGTAATGTGTACTAGAAGAAAGTTAACCAAGTTGAGTAGGATATGGGAAGAATGTGTACAAGAATAAGGAAGGATAATAAACAAAGAAGAGAAGATCAATTATAACGAATATCAAGCTAAGACACACACACGAAGAATGCAAGAATCAAAAGGAAGAGTCAAGGTTCATCTCCCAGAAAATCACTTGACTTCAAGAAGAACAAGAACCCTAGAAGGGATTATTCATATTTTGAATTTTACTCATGTCATAAGATGGGACACATTGCTAGACATTGTCTTCTTAAGAAATATCAATTCAAGAAGAAGAACTGAAAGTACCATTCCCATGCATCTTACTCAAAATGATTTGGACAAGGAAAGGACAACACAAAATGAAGACTCTAGTGAAGAGTATGTCCTAATTTAAGCTCTCACGGGTTCAATCACTCATGGAAGTGGCACTTGTCTCATAGATAATGGTGCTTCCAAACATATGACAGGACATAAGGAATTGCTCTCTTGTCTTACCCAAAAAGACTATTCACATAAGGTACAGCTTGGAGATGATTATCAGTACCCCATCAAAGGAATGGGAAAAGCCTCTTACAAATTAAGAACTGGAAAGTTCATGAAGATGAAAGAAGTTTTATATGTTCCAGGTTTAAAGAAGAATATTCCTTCCATCAGTTCTAGATAAGAAAGGGCTTAGACTTGTCTTTGTAGATGGTGAAGTCCTTATGTGTCTGAAAGGGAAAATTATAGATGATGCTACTGTAATTGGTGTCGAAGAAGGATGATTCTATAAATTGAAAGGACACACATATTCAACACTTACATCCAACACCATCATTCCATGTGAACTATGGCATATAAGACTTGCTCATGTAAACTACAAAGAATTTCCAATTGTGAGCAATGTTGTCATAGGTCTACTTGAGATCTAGATCGACCATGAAGGAGTAAGTAAAGGATGTGCTCAAGGAAAGAAAACCAATAATTAATTCCCAAGAAGTAAAAACGAAGCAAATGGGATCTTCGACATTGTACACTCAGAGGTGTGCGGACCGATATGTTGGACATTGGGTTCAACACTCCCATGAGTTTCGTGACATGGACTAACCGCCTCCCAAGATCCTAACTCTGGCGATTGTGCCGGAGATTAAAACCTATGGGTTTTTGTCTAATGACAATCGTGATTACAACAATTGGTATTAGAGATATAGGTCAAGGGTTCGAAACTCACCCAACTCGCGCTGGGAGATATTGCTGGACATTAGGTTCAAAGGTCCCCGTGAATTTCGTGACATGGAATAACCACCTCTTTAAATCCTAAGTATGTCGTTTGTGGCGAAGATTAAAACCTGGGGGTTTTGGTCCAATGACAATCATGATTCCAACATGATGTCGGCCACTTCCTTAAGTGGGTATGTATATCATGTCTCCTTTATTGATTATTACTCTCATAAGACTTGGATATACTTCTTAAAAGGAAAAGGAGAAGTATTTGGAAAATTCAAGGAATTTAAGGTTCTTGTGGAGAATCTATTTGAAAATAAGATCAATATCTTAAGATCAGATAACGGAGGAGAATTCACTTCAAATGAATTCAAGGACTTATGTAAGGAAGTTGGGATTAGGAGGGATATTAACACACCCTATAATCCACAACAAAATGGAGTATCAGAAAGAAAGAATTGATCCATCATGGAAGCAATCATAGGAATGATCCATGATCAAGATCTGCCTATGCATTTATGGGGAGAAGCAGCAAGAACCGCAGTCTATGTCTAGAATAGACTATATCTCAGTGCTATTGGAAACAAAACCCCAGAAGAAATGTTCATTGTTGAAAATCCAGAAGTAAACCACCTGAAGATATTTGGTTTTACCGTATACCTACATGTTCCAAAGGAGAAAATATCAAAGTTGGACCCTTCGGGAAAGAAGGGAGTATTTGTTGGATATAGTGAACAGTCAAAAGCTTGTAGAATTTATATTCCAGGATTCTGCCAGATCAATATCAGTAGAGATGTTGAATTTGATGAAGATAAAACCTTTACCAAATCCAAAAATATCTTTGCAGATGAAGATGACGAAGAAGAGGAGGAGGCTTCTATAACCATAGAAAGTACCAGATGACCAGTTAGAGATATTGAAGAAGATCCTATACAAGAATATCATGACCTAGCATAACCTCAAGGACTTATGGAAACACCCCAAAAGATTATCTCAACAAAAACAAGACCAGCTTAGGCTCATGTTGTAATCAACGAACCATAAATATATGGTGCAATGGAAGGAAGCAAAATACAAAGAATCTATTCGAACTATGTGGCATTAATGAGAAACCTTGTTGATGAAGAACCCACATGTTTTGAAGAATCTTTGAAGAAGAAGGAATAGGTGCAATCCATGATTGAAGAATACCAGTCAATAATAAAGAATGATGTTTGGGATGTGGTTCTAAGACCAAAGGACAAATTAATAGTTTCTTCAAAATGGATTTTCAAGAAAAAACACTCAATAGATGGAAGTATTGAAAAGTTTGAAGGAAGATTTGTTGCACAAGGATTTTCACAAAATTAAGGAATTGATTATGAATAAAATTTTGTACTAGTAGCAATATTTACTTCTATCAGAACTTTCCTTGATTTGGCAGCCAAGATGAAAGGGATGCTACATCAAATGGATGTAAAAACAACTTTCCTAAATGGATTCATAGAAGAAGAAGTATATATTGCACAACAACTACGATATGAAACCCAGAACAAGGAAACACATGTATGCAGATTAAAGAAGGCTCTATATGGGTTAAAATAAGCACCCAAAGCATGGTATGGAAGAATTGATGGATTCCTAATGAATTTGGGCTTTACCAAAAGTAAAGCTGATTCCAACCTATCCTATAAGGTTGAAAATGACGGGATCATGATATTACTATTATATGTAGATGACCTATTTTTTACAGGGAAGGAGAAGCTCATAAGTGAAGGTAAGAAGAAAATTGCAACATAATTTGAGATGAAAGACCTTGGCATAATGCACTATTTCCTAGGTCTTGAAGTATGGAAGTTTCCTGATGAGATTTTCCTAAACCAAGGAAAATACACATTATATATTTTGAAGAGATTTGGGATGTTAGATTGCAAGGAAATTAACACTCCAATGGTGACAAACCTAAAGCTATTGAATGAGGATTCTTCAGAAAGAGTAGATGTCACATTATACAGACATATTCTTGACGCACTGATGTATTTGACGAATACAAGACCATATATATGTTTTGATGTGAACAACTTGAGTCAGTATTTGGTGGAACCCAAACATGTTCATCTAGTTGCAACAAAACATGTGATGATGTTAGTTTTTCTTTAGACTTGATTAGTTTATCTATAATCTTTATTTGAAAGAATAACAAGTACAACAAGATGCATAAGATATAAAATATACACGAGAGACAAAGATTTTCACCACAGAAACCATAAAGGGGAAAACCCTGCAAACTTCCTCAAAATAGTGAGATGATCAAAAGTAGTAATAAGAAGTATTCAACAACTATCTATCTATCCTACTTTCTCTCTCTCTCTCTCTCTCTCATGTGAACTTGAGAGTGTGAGGTGTGTATAAATGAGTGAGATCACCTCCCTATTTATACCCTTTAAATTCACTGACCAAACATAAAACTGGGGCCCATGTGTCTTCCTTAATAGGGCTGACTTCTTCCAGAGAGACTCCACATACACATTAGATGATGTTACACTGGGGACTATTGTACCGACTTACAACAGAGGTTATACCTAAAGGTCTAGACAAAATTAAGACATCCCGCAATTGGGTAAGAACATCCCCAATGGGGGTACAACAACATACAATGATAATATACATTAGAATATCTTCTTAAATTACAAATACAACAACACTCCCTCTTAACTAGGAAGGTATTATCTCTCTTCATGGTCATCAACACATCTGTTCAAGTCTTTATCACAGAGTCATCATCATGGAGTCATAGAGTCATAATCCTTCTTCTTGAATTTCTTCCTGGTGTGAACCATGAGAGCTTGATCTTTAGTTGCTCCCATATTCTCTTCTCTTGTCATGAGTCGAGCTTCTTCTTGTGCACATTCTTCTCGGAGTCTGTTGAAAGAGATAAACCTCCTTCTTGCATAAATCCCTTGAATGAAGGAGTCACATGATATAGGGAGACCATTCAAGGTAGTCATGACAATTTCTCCTTCTTTGACATTATCTTCAACCGCTTCAAGTTGTTCTTTGATTTGAGAAACCCTTGTGAAGTAAGATTGTATAGTATCGGAGTTGTGTATGTTCACATTATTCAACTGGTTCCTCAAAGTCATCTTTCGGTTGATGTTCTTTCCTTTGAAAATATTTATCAAAGAATCATATACTTCCTTCGGTGTCTTGAATACAAACACATGGGGAATGAGGTGATCCTTAATAGAATATGCAATGATTCTCTTAGCCTTATCCATGCTTCTCTTATGAGAATCCTTAGCCTCATCTCCCTCTGGTTCTGGTACTTCTCCAGTGATGAACTGATCCAAGTCATTTTCTTCAAGGATCAGAGAGATTATGTACTTCCATACTTGGATGTTATAAGCCCCTTCAAGCTTTTCCTCAAACTGAGTATGTTGAGTCATATTTTCAAATGAGAAGCTCAAATGGAAATAGCAAAGATTTAGATCTTACTAAATTGAGGTGTCCGACCTGGTTCCACAGCTAGATGACCTAGGGTTTGTTAGAGAAACCCTAATTTTCCAAACTTGGAGTTTGGGAATTCTACTTGGATAGAAAGATTCGCCTCCTTGAGGCGAGTTTCTCATCAAGGTCACTTTCTTAAAACTGAGGTGGGAAACCTTCAAAACTTAATGCCCTAGTTCCTCTCGACAATAGTGACATGGTAAAAAATGAAACTTCTTCAATATTGGAACTGCTTCCACCAAAATATGTGCCCTACCAAGGCGAGTTACCCTACCCCTATTTTCTTAATGATCTATGGAGAGAAAACCTTGGACTGGGAAGCCATAGTTTATGTTGTCGTACAATTCCTTCTTTCAGAGAGGCTCTGATACCATGTTCATTTTTCTTTAGATATGATTAGTTTATCTAGGATATTTATAAAGAATAACAAGTACAACAAGGTGCATAAGATATAAAGATGCACGAGACACAAATATTTTCACTAGGGAAACCATAAAGGATAAAACCACACAAACTTCCTAAGAATAGTAAGATTATCAAAAGCAGTACTAATAAGTATTCAACAACTATCTATCTCTCCTCATCTATCTCTCTCTCTCTCATGAGAAATGAGAGTGTGAGGTGTGTATAAATGAGGGAGAGTGCCTCTCTATTTATACCATTTCAATTCAATAACCAAACATAAGACTAGGGGCCACAGGTATTCCCTAACATGGATAAATTCTCCCATAGAGACTGAACTGAACCAACAATCCCATCAACATGAGTTTATGTAGGTGGCTTATTAGGGTTAGTGCTCGGATGAGGAGCTTGAGGAATTAGGTCATATAGACTCTCAGACTGGGAATAGACCAAGTCCATATATTGAGTGCAACTGATAGCCTGCTCTTCAGTAACAACACAACCCATAGCCACATCTCGGGTAATGGGAGGCAACAAGGATTTCGTGAGCCAATCTACAAAAGTTGATTGGGAATAGGGGCTTTAATAAGTCTTCGTCGTCTCCTCCATTCATGAATATGGTATGAAATGTGTGTGGAGGTCTTTTGACAAAGGGATGCCAAAATATCTGTCCCCCTCTTGTAATGAATGGGCATTTGAAAATGAGTAAGAAAAACTGTTGCCAACGAGCTAAAATCCACAAATGAATGTTGTGGAAGTTCAATTTCCCATTTCACAGCTGTACCAGTCAAAGTTCACCGAAAAATCCTTAAACGGACCGAATCATCCATCAAATATTTGGAAGAAAACCAAAGAAGGAAAGTCATAACATGGTTTTTAGGGTCTTCTCCCTGCTTCCCATCAAATTTTGGAATATCTGATGGTAAATTTATTGGAATTGTTGGGCACAAAGGGTTATGTTGAATGGGATCATTAATCAACTTGGACAAATCAGGCAAGTCCAAAGTTTCCAAAAAAGGAAGTTGACGGTTGGGTTATACATACTGGTAGTACCGATAAGGAATTGGTATACTAGTAGGACCATAGGCCAATTGATACATTGTTTATTGAGAATTTGGATTCGCAAATGATCCTCCCAAAGATCCGCTATATGGAGGCGAGCCTCTGAGAGAAAAGTTTCCTCCAAGTGGTGGTGGTGGTGGTCCTCCATTAGGAGTACCTGTAGTAGGTGGTCCCCCACTAGTTGGACCTCCATCAAGTGGGATTCTAGGAGGTGGCCTCCCAGCAGGTGGTCCGACAGGAGGTGGTCCTCCAGGAGGTGGTTCGCCAAGAGGTGGTACTCAAGAAGGTGGTCCACCAGAAGGTGGTCTGCTAGGTGGTGGCCCCTGAGAAGGTGGTCCACTATAAGGTGGATCACCACTAGGTGGCCCTCCACCATGTGGTCCACCACCAGGTTTCCTTCCACTAGGTGGTCCGCCACCAAGTGCCCTCCACTAGGTGGTCTTCCGCCAGGTTTCCCTCCACTAGGTGGTCCGCCACCAAGTTCCCTCCACCAGGTGGTCTGCCACCAGGTGGCCCTCCAAAAGGTGGGCCACCATAACCGCCAGTAGTATTGATAGGTATCCCACCAGTCATGGGAATATAAGACCAATTGGGTTGCCCCCATGGTGTAAAGATGTTCCCAGGGTAAGGAATACCAGGATAAACCACTCATGTAGAGGTAGGTTGGAAACTTGCATTGCTTGCAACTGGTAGATTTCCTAGGTAGGTGTGTCCACGAGAAGGCTTATTAGTGACGGAAAGTATCCCTGAGGGTTGGCCTATACTAGGGGGAGTAACTACTCTGTTTATCATGGATGATATTGTAATAGTTGGTTGTCCTATGGCAGGGATCTCTGTCATATTGGGAGTGACTCTGCTAACTATTGATGCAACTTGAGTAGGGGGTTCCCCCCCAGCAAAAGAAGATATGGGAGAGCCAAAAGCAGAGCCACGATTTGGGACTGTAGAAAAAAGGTCAAAAGGTTGACCTGTATCATAAACTTTAGATTCTTGAGTCGGTGGTATCAAATAAGGAGCTACTAGAGACTCTGGAAGAGAATTATATCTTGAAGGGAGTGAATCTGAAATACGGGGTAAACGAGTCGACATAGCTTCTTTATGAGGAATAGGTGTAGCAACCATCTCCACAAGTCTTAAACCGCATAGACGATCAATAGATGGTTGAATTTGTGCATAAAGATCCGTATGTGGATTATAAAAATATGGTCTAGTTACCCCGAATTCATAAATTCCCTGATCCATAGAATTTCTCCAAAAAGGAGCATTAGGGCCATACTTTGTTCCTTCTGTATCATCTGACGGGCGATCAACCCAATTGGACAAACCAAAATGACCTTCCATTGGAAAATGGAAAGTGGTGTCATCCATATGAGGTTTCACGACCAAGGGATTGGTATAGGTATCAAATTCATCCACATCTGGAGTCTCTTCCACATGAGACACATTTGTAGCACCTTGGTCTAGGGATTCTGTTGGTCTTTCTTCTGTAACAAGAGGAGATTCAGGTGGTAAGCCTTGAGTTCTCTGAGAACGTCTCAAAGGTACCTCTGTCATTTTGTCAGTCATTGAAAAACCTAACCTAGGGTTTGAAAACTAAAAACACACAGAAACAAAATCTCCTCCACAAACTACAGGTCACAATAAAATTTGGTGACAAGAGGGGCTAACACAAGCTGGTTCCTCACTAGGATTGTCAAGCCTCTGCAACTCATTGTATACTGTAGGGTCCAACTATAAAGCGTGAAAAGGAGGATTGGGATCGTTCCTTTTCCTGGATACCCAATTACCTGGATGGTATGTGCATAGTTGATCCGGATTTATGCAGGAATGCAACAGAATACACAAATGACCATAGAAACATATATGCAGTGGAAATAACACTTCGTTTCATTAATCAATAATTGAAACTTGTTTACATACATAATGGAAATAAACTAGCTAGAGTGTTGGTAGCTTATCTCTAAGAAGAGATGTGGTAGCTACATGCCTCTGAACTCTGTGTTACAATGAGGCTCAAAGGCCTATATATTATTGAGAAACAATGGAAACCCTACACATCCAAAAACCTAACCCTAGGAAGTGAAACACCTTAATGTGGGCCCCGTTGGGTAACTTGGTACATCAATTTCTCGGGGTCGTAACTTTAACATACTACCTCTGTTTGACGCGCATGATACATCGTTAGAAATATTTGTTTAAGGACTACATCCCTAAATGGGGACTCATATTTTATGGACCATTCGATGCTAAAAAAACGTCGTTTAGGGCCTCAAAACGGCTCCGAAAGTTTAGGACCCGAAAACTGCCAAAAATAGTAAATTGTGCTACAATTAAGGAAACTGGAAAACTGAAAGAAACAATGGTGGGGGTCCAAGAGGAATAGGTGGGTTAACACCAATATCCTCCTGGATCATTCCTCCACCCTCAAGAAGCAATGGTCCCCATTGTGTTGAGTTCCTCCATGAGATGAGGAAACTTCTGTTGAACTTGGTCCCTGGTGAGCCACTTCCCCTGGTGAAGAAGTTGGCCTGCTTTGACAACTCGATATAGCTGGATCTTCTGCTGGCGGGTGTTCTTGACCTATGTGTCCATAATTCAATCAGTTGTGGCTTGTTCCCTGCAGTCGAGGTTTAACTCTATCAGTGTGAGTTGTTCTCCCACGTCTGATGTGTCCAGTAGAGGTAGAAAGTAGGGCCGAAGGCGGTCCACATTGAACACTGGGTGCAAAACAAGGAATGGTGGAATACTGAGCTCTAAGGAATTGTCCCCGACAGCCTTGGTGATGGTGTATGGCCCATATCAGAGATGGAAAAGCTTGCGGTGGGGTCCAGCGAGGTGCTCCTTCTGCAAATGTAGCCACACTTTGTCACCCACCTAAAAGTTGTGTTGCACCCAATGCTGATCATGTCGCTGCTTGTACTTAGCATTGGATCTGTCCAATATGTCATGAACCTATTGGTGAATGTGTTGAATGCGCTCAATGAAGTTGTTTGCCTTGGAAAATTCAGATTGGATATGAGCTGAATCATCATGAGTAGCTGCAAATGGCATGGCTACGTCAATGTGACATAGTGGCTGGAATCCCAAGCCCACCTGAAAGGGGCTGTGGTTGGTTGAGCTGTGGAGAGCTCGGTTATAGTTGTGTTTTACATAGGGGAGGCTCTCATCCCATGTGCATGGATGCTTTGAGTTGTACATGCACAAAATGTGTACGGTCATCCTCGTGACAACCTCTGTCTGGCCATCAGTCTGAGGATGGAAAGATGTGGACTTTGTGAGCTTGGTGTCTAGCATTGACCATAGGCTAGACCAGAATGTACTAAGGAACATGCTGTTCAGGTCTGAGATTATAGACTGTGGGATCCCAAAGTGTACCCACACTCATTCAAAGAAGAGTTTAGCAGTGGCTTCTGCTGTGATATTCTTCTTGCAGGCCGCCATTATGGCCATCTTTGAGAAGGAAGGCATGACATGTGATCCATGGAAATGGATTCCCAAGGTCGAATAGGGGTAGGCAACGGAGTGTAGAGGCCTTGCTTCTTGATGGATGGTTTGGCAATGGCGCAGGAAGTGTAGGATTGGATGTACTTACCGACTTCCTGTCGAAGGTTCTGCCCACAATTTTCTCGACCCCAAAATGCCCAGCGACCCAACTGTAGTGCGCTTCCCAAATCATCTTGGCACGCTCACTTGAAGGAACACAAAGGTGTCCCATGTGACATAGTAGTACATCATGGAGGTGAAATTTTGGAACTTGGTTTCCCTCCAGGAGCGTCTGGTATGTGTGGTTGAATTCTGGATTGCTCCTGTAGAGAAACGACCAATTAGAAGTCTCGTGCCCACAAGAGTTGAGCACGGTCTTTATCGCCATGATCGGTGGTCGGCTGAGGCAGTCTGCAACATTATTGGTGCTTCCCTTCTTGTACTTGATGTTCAAATGAAACTGTTGTAGATATGTGGAACAATTTTGATGGCGATCATTCTGTAACTTCCCTTGTGTCTGCATGAACTGTAAGGGTCGGTTGTCTGTGTGGATGATCGTTTCCTTCCCCATAATGTAATGCTTCTATTGTCGGCAAGCCTGTATAATGGAATACATTTCTTTGTCATAAGTGGGATATTTGCAGACTGTGTCGGACAGTGTCTCACTGTGATATGCCACTGGATGCCCTTGTTGAGTAAGGACTGCCCCAATAGCATAGTCAGAGGCATTTGTCTCAATCTCAAATCGTTGTTGCAAGTCTGGTAATGTGAGCACTGGGGCACAGCAAAGGCGATGTTTCAATTCTGTAAATTCCTTTTGCTGATTTTATGACCAAAATAATTTTTCTTTCACTCCTCCCTTGGTGACTTGACTCAAGGGCCAAGTGATACGAGAGAATCCCAACACGAACTTGCAGTAGAAATTAGCAAGGCCCAAAAAGCTGCGAAGCTCTGTTAGAGTAGTTGGGGCTGGCTAATCCCAAATGACTTGGATCTTGGTTGGATCCACATGTACCCCACACTCATCAATAATGCATCCCAGATACTAAACCTGGGTCATGCCAAAAGTGTACTTGTCCAAATTGGCACAAAACTTGTGTTGCCGCAATGTTTGGAGGACCTGTCAAATGTGGTGGAGGTGCTCTTCCCAAGTCTAGTTGAAGATCGGGATGTCATCCAAGTACACTAATACAAATGAGTTGGTGAATGGCCGCAAGATGTTGTCCATCAGTCTCATGAAGGTTGCAGGAGCATTCGTCAGCCCGAAAGGCATGACCAACCATTCGAAAAGGCCCTCCTTGGCTTTGAAGGCAGTGTTCCACACATCGGTCGATTCAATCGGTACCTAGTGATACTCAGACTTTAAGTCGATCTTACTACAATATTTTTCCCCTTTAAGCTGGTCCAGGAGGTCATTGATCCATGGCATCGGGTACCTATTCCAAACAGTGATCTTGTTCAACGCCCGATAGTCAATACATAGTCTCCAAGTCCCATCCTTCTTTTGTACTAGCACAATCGGGCTCCCACAGGGCAATGAACTTGGCCGAATATGACCCTTCTGTAGCAGCTCCTGAATTTACCTCTTGATTTCATCATTCTCCAGAATAGAGCGTCAATAGACCAGTCCATTGGGAAATGACGCACCTGGGGTCAGATTGATGGGGTGCTTGACTTGACAGTGGAGAGGCACCTCGGTGGGTGAGGTGAATATGTCCCTGTACTCCTCCATGACCTTGTCCATTTGTTTTTGTCGTGCGGAGGGGCCCTATCTAGAGGTTGTGGCCATGATATTCTTCTTGTCCTGAGGGTGGATCATCAAGAAAGCAAACTTCCTGGTTTTGGAAATGAGCTTACTGCATTGTTTTGCAGTAACCAAAGAGATAGCGGCAAGGGGTGGTACCTCTGGTATCCTGTACAAATTATTTCCCAACGTAATAATAATAGCGCGAGGCTGGGACTCATACACATCATGTCGCTTCCATAAGTATGGTTGACCTAATAATACATCACACACATCAAGAGGAGCAATATCACATAATACATCATCGGTGAAGGGCTTGATGCTGTAGGGAAGGAGACACTGCTGGCTGACACGGAGATCTCGTCCTTGGTGAATCCACCCGATGGTGTACGACTGTGGGTGTGCTGTGGTCAGAATACCCAACTGCTTCACGACCTATGCTGAAATCAGGTTCTTTTGGCTCCCACTGTTGACAATGAACTATAGCAGGGAACCTTTTACCCACATCTGGGAGTGGAAAAGATGCTCCTCCTCCTCTGAATCTTCTGGTTCTTCCTTTTGGATCTTCGTGGTGGCAACGGTGGCATTGGCTCTGCATCGATAATCTTCTTCCCTCTGTCATTCCCCTTCTTGAGTTCTGATTCAGTGTTAGAGTATGCATCTAATTCAGAAGCATTTATCTCGGCCACTAGTGACTGCTTAGCCCGACACTCACTTGTGTTGTGAGTGGGGCTCTTATGGAACTCGCACCACTTTCCCGCTTCCTTCTTCGTTTTTGTAGTATTTCTCTTTGCTTGCAGCTTTGGTAAGTTTTCTTGAGTCGCCATGTCTTGGTTGTGTCCTTGGCTCTGCGGTTTGGGGGCACCTTTCCCTTGCTTCTGATTCACAGATCCAAAGTCTTGATTTTTCTGTTTGAATTTTTGCTCAATTTTGGCAGCATACCGATATGTCGTACCAAGTGAGGACATGTAGAGGAACTCCATTTCCTCTTAAATGTATATGTGCGGACAACTGCGGTACTTCAGCACCAAATGTTTCTCTGAATCTTTGATACCCAACTTGGTGCATAGGGTATGGAATGGATTCTTCAGCTCATGCACATCTTTATCTCTTTGCTTCCCTAGTGTAGTCCATTGGATGTACTTGTCCTCATAGATCCCCACCGGATAATATTGTCCCTTTATGGCATATTGGAAAGAATTCCAAGTGGGTACGACCGAGAATAGAGAGGGTTCCTCCTCGTCCTTTCTCGCACAATAAGTTTCACACTAGTCCTTGACATGGGGAGCGGCTTTGAGTAGAGACAAAGTAATCTTTTCCCAGTCGGAAAGTCATGAACCGAGAAATACCCTTCTAATAGATTCAACCATCTATCTACCGCATCTGCATCTATTCGACCATAAAAAATGGGAATGTCGAATTTTACTTGTACCTTAAAAGGGGTTGCGCCTCCAGAGTGGCTGCTAGATGCAGATGCGCGGGTAGTGGGAATTTGTTGAAGGATCTGGGAGAAGTTATCCATCATTGCGTTCCTTTGTTTTTCAAGGGCCTCCTCAAGCAACATTTTGATAGGATCTTCTGCGCCCTCGTCTTTCTTTTCGTCCCCCATGGGTGGCCGTTGGGATTTGCGAGGTTGATCTTGCAAAGGTTCAACCAGATCGAGCCCTAACTCTTTATACCCCACCCTCGTTGGGGACATGCAAAGAAGGATCGAGAAAGAGAAGATTGCTCTGATACCAATGATCTAGATTTATGGAGGAACGAAATAGAATACACAAATAACCATAGAAACAAATATGCAACAGAAATAACCCTTCATTTCATTAATCAATAACTAAAACTTGTTTACATACATAATGGAAATAAACTAGCTAGAGTGCTGGTAGCTTATCTCTAAGAAGAGATGTGGCGGCTACATGCCTCTAAACTCTGTGTTACAATGAGGCTCAAAGGCCTATATATTATTGAGAACCATGGAAACCCTACACATCTAAAAACCTAACCCTAGGAGGTGAAACGCCTTAATGTGGGCCTCATTGGGTAACTTGGTACATCAATTTCTCGGGGTCGTAACTTTAGCATACTACCTTCGTTTGACGCGCATGATACATCGTTAGAAAGATTTGTTTAAGGACTACAACCCTATATGGGGACTCAAATTTTATAGACCATTCGATGCCAAAAAAATGTTGTTTAGGGCCTCAAAATGGCTCCGAAATTTTAGGACCCAAAAACTGCCAAAAATAGTAAATTGTGCTACAATTAAGGAAACTAGAAAACTGAAAGAAACAATGGTGGGGGTCCAAGAGGAATAGGTGGGTGGCCACCAATATCCTCCTAGATCAATAGTAGTGTCCCCGAGTGTTGTTCTCAGTGTATTGCGCGGACAAGACGACCAAAATGTTTTTCTCAGATGGTATAAGGAATCCTAGAAGGGTCTCCCGATATACACAAGGTACGTGGGAGCTCAAATCCGTGTTAATGCTATCTAATGCACAACTGTTCAAAAGGCGCCTTTCGATATACAATCGAGTACATGAAATACCTTTCGATATACCTCAAGGGTACGTGAATGGTCGTTCTATATAACGATGGTATGTGGAAGAATCGAGTAGTTCCCAGGTTGCAGTGCAAGAAAGTAATGACAACTCCAATGTTTAAAGACGTCGAAACACGTCTGTATCCTATCACTCAAGTTACTAGAAATTTTAACCTATAGCTACCATTAATTTTATCTTGAACGGTTAGGTGGATGCATGAAATGTGTACAGAAAAGTAAATCCATGCAATATGGGATGCAAATCTTCACTTTACCATTCAAAACATGCCCTACTTACAGGAAGGAGAGAGTGTCTTAATTTATTTTCAAACCAAAATAAAATCCCACTCAGTCAGACTAAAACTTAAATTTTAATAATGCAAACAAGCAACAAAACCTTTGAACTGATCTTGAAAGTAAAAACAAAGCGAGATCTCTTTTCCTAAAAAGAAAGATAATAGCACTAAGTGGCACACTAAGCAATTTTTCAATTTTCTTCAAAAAATGAAAAGATCTAGCTCATAACTATGAAATATTTTTTATGAGATGCGAACATGTAAAAGAGAAATAAGAAGCATGAATATATAAAATCTTATGAGGATAATCAGAGGTCCAATGATTCGTCCTTAAACACAAATATGACCAAATCTCAAAAAAAAAAAGAAATAAAAAACAAAAGCAGCTTTTGCATAAACTACGAAGAATGAAAGCAAAAACCAATAAGAAAATATTCCTTTTCAGTTTATCATAGAACAAAAAGAGATTTGTCTTAACTAAAACTTTCAAGCACTCCTTTAAAAAAAAATGAAAACCAAGCATTCAAACAACTAAAGAGATCAACCTAACTCTTTGAACTAAAACAAAGCAAGTATTTACCACTCTCGGAATTTGAACTTGAACAATCCAAATCTCATAAATGAAGCCCAAAAACACACAAAATTGAAAGTAACTAAGTTTTGAAACCACAAGGATGTGTTAAACCAACCTAGCACCGCTTAATGAGTATAGATGACAGAGTGGTACCAGCTCAGAACCACCTTTTGTCTTTTGTGACAAAGCGGTGGCACCGCCTTTTGTCTACTGTGCAGAGGCGGTGGAACCGACTTTTGCCTTATTTGTAGAAGCGGTGTTCCTGTAGATGTCAAAACCAAGAAAATGGTGAAAAAGAGATAGTTAATTATTGAGAAGTTGGCATCAAATCACAAAATAAAACGTAGAATTAAGTACAGAAAGCAATAATAACTTAGATTTGAATAGATCTGGTCAAAATGAGCCAAGATCTCACTGGAAGACCTAGTAGATTGAATCACTAAACAAGTTGGAATTTGATTTTCAGACAAGAGTTTGAAAACCAAGGAAGATCAGATTGACTGAAACTGAAATGTTCCTCCCTAGTGGAGTCTCCAAATTTGTAGCTAGGAATCTTGCACCTCTTGCGGACAAGAGTTGTTCCTTTAGTTTGAATGGTTCAGATCTAGAAAAACTAAAAGACAAAGGATGGAAGACTTCCCCTACAACTTACAGACATCTGGAATGAACCCTTTGCTTTTTCTGAAGTATGATGTGAGTGTCTCCTTTGTAATGAATCTCCAAGGATGTACCTGCATGAACACATCAACTAGACAAGGAATATCAAAGGTACCAGAATATAATCTATAATTCTATACTACTGACTAAGGAATCCAGTAATAAAAATAATGATTTAAATACAATTCATTTTACAGGAAAGGAACCAACTTTGCATTAAAAATAACGAAGAAATATTACAACCATAGCCTTAGTGTTGAGATGCTCCTTCTCATTCCACTCCTTGTCTCGCAAGCTACAAATTTCTCCTTCTAAGCTCACCCTAGATTTGGCCAGAGTCCCAATGCAGTAGCATAACTTTTCTCTCCTCAACCATGAGATATGAGCCAGGTTTTATAGGCTCTAGAAAGATAGGGATGGTTGAGAAAATGATGGGTGAGGTGGAAGGGAGATCCACAAAGGTAGGATCTCAAGCCCAAGTTGTCCACAGGAGTAGGGATGTGTGTGACACGAAGCCTTCCTTCGAGAAGCTTCGTGGAATCTTTTTTTTTTTCACTTTTTACATCGAGCACCACTTTTCTTCCATAGTGACAGAGAATTACCAGGTAGGAACCGCACATTGAAGAAGGGGAAAAGGCAGTGGCCCCACTTATTGCTAAGAGGAAATAGGCATTACCAAATATTAATGAAGAGGGTAATGCTTCTTTCCTTAAGGGAAAAGGTGGCGTTGAATTTTATATGTAAAATTGAAGTCTGGACCAGTATTCAACTTCATAATTTTGGGATTTAAGGGAAATTACTGATGTTTGGGATCTCAACACATGATGGTGATGAGATTTATGTGTAACATAATTCCCCCAAAATCATGAGGCTAGAGGGATACGATAGGTGAGAGTTTTGAAAGAGAAATTTATCACCTTGAGTCATTAAATTGCTTGATCGAAGATCATCATAAACTAGGCTTCTGCAATACGACAATACTTTTTTACTCATATTCAATTGATTCTTCATCATGGCCGTAGACCAATACAAGGTAGATCCATGAAAGATATGAATAAAAATGGCTACAAGAATACAACGTAGATGCATGTGAAAGAGACTCAAACTTGGACATAGCTACCAGATATACAATGTAGATCTATGTCAGACAAATGAAAATTTGAGCAAATCCATGACCATACAAATGTGGATCCATGCTAGACTTCATACATTATACTCCATCGTAACCTGGGGAAAGAAATGAATGCTTTAACAGATACCCAGTGTCTTCATCTCGTCTTCCACAAAGTACTATTCTATCCATGTGATTACAATGTCTTAATGTCAAACATGGTAGAAACCACTTGATTACCGGTCAATGATGTGAAGCGTTAACAAGTGTGAGGGAGATTACCATTGATGTCAATGATTCCCAAGGTACCCTAGTACAATCTTCTAAGTGTGAATAAATGATTTGATGTTGAACACTCAGTCAAATATTTCAATCAAAGGTCAATGATGTGAACCTATGTCAAAAGCGAGAGGATTTGTCATTGATGCATATAGATCTCAAGGTACTAATATTTTTGTTTCTAAGACTAATTCCTGGATGATGATTTGAAGTCGACAGGAATAGTCTCATCGAAGGAGATCCATGATGAATCCCACATCAACGACGCGAAACTTGGAACAAAGTTCTATAATTTTAAGTATGTTGTAACCACAGGACTGACTCAAAAGGTACTGACACAAAGGCTATGTTTTGACTTGAAGAGGTAAACTTTCAACTTTCCTTTGAACACTGAGCGGCACAACCGTAGACTTGGCAACATTGACTTGACGAGGTGGAACAAAATGCGACATTGGAAAATGTATTCTTTGAAAGACTCAAAAGAGTGGCATGACTCATGAAAGTGGATCGACTCGGAGACAAGCTGAATACCCAATTGACTGAATGAAATGAAGACACATGTTCAAAGGTAACTACTAACTGCCATTTATTTGCAAAATGAAATGGTTCCCTTCCCTTAATTTCCCCATCTTGTTTGATGAGTGCCTCTTTTCGTTTTTATGAGTTCAAAGAGGGTAACAAACACTCGTTGTAGTTTATCCCAAGGGATAAGTCTATTCTCATATATTTCACAATCCTGAGAAAGGAGGGGTTCGTTCCCAAAAGAGGATCTCTCGACGTTTAGTTTAACGAGTCCATTGAAAGTAAACTCAGTATCATTCATGTTTAGAGAGTCTGAATGAAGATAGAAGAAGACTCCAAAGGGTCCTTTTTCATATGATTTAGTCTCTAGGGCCCCAAAAATTATAAAACAATACCCTAGAGAACTCTTCCAGTCATGTTTGACTGAAGTGTTCCTTTTTCATAGTTAGTCAATCCGAACCAAAAAAGGGTTAAAATATCATCGGATAGACTACTCTTCAAGTACTTTAATGAGCGTGAAGAATACTAGATCGCTCGACAATCTTTTCAGATTTAGGCATTTTGAAAAGGGTTTAAAGAGGAATTTGGGAGAATTTGTGTGCATATTTTAGTTGGAGATTGTGGAGCCGATACCCGTCCATTTTTTGAGTCGTCAGTCTCAGGTAAGAGCTAGAAACCTTCTCTTCATTTTCATGGTTTCCATTTTTCAATTTCATGCATTTTTATTGAATTTTAGGGCTTTTAATCCAAGCATAAAAAATGCTTCTCGAGTAACGCTTCTAGCCTTTGCAAGATGAGCAATGCCTGATAAGAACCGTTTTTTCAAAGCTTGAATAAGAGGTGGCACCGCTCTGTCATAAGGGGACATTAGCGATGTCGTCTGTCATACTCAAAACAAGGATTCCCTAGACAAAATAAAAGAGTTCAAGCGTTTTTAAATATTGGATGTATGTCTAAATGCTCCATTGATTGTTTTTGACAGGTTATTTTATTCAAAATGGTGATTTGGAAAGAGAGGAAACATGAAGATGATGTTACGTGTGCTATAGCATATGCAGATTCCATAGCTGATCTATGAGGTTGTGGCCTCTTGAAATTCTTCCATGCTCCTAGCATGATATCACATGTACAATTACTGGAGTACATATTGCGGATGTGGAACCCAGAACAACAACATTTTGAGGTGGGGGGCCAAATTCTCACCACAGAGGTGGAGGATATTTACTTTTTGTAGAGACTATCTAGGCATGGAGCGCCTATTTCATTGACAGACTACCGAGGAGGAGATATTACCACACAAGAAATCATAGTTCGACATTGCTACCCAGGTACTAAGATGTCAGGTAAGAAGATCTTGATAAAGGATGTGATGGACTTACCACTTCAGATCGTTCTCTTTACTATGCAGAGGGTTGTTGGGAGTTAAGGGGCTCACCAAGATTCCCAGGAACATATGTTGTATGCTCTTGAGGCCATGGCACCTACAGTGTTTAGTTGGGAAGAGGCATTACTCCCTATATTCAAGGATCAACTAACAAAGTGTCGGTTGGGGGAACTCAAACAGTTTGGTTATGGGACCATCCTAGATTATTTATTCTTCGAGAGGGTGCCTTTTCTAAGGCCACAGGTGGTCTTTACTGATCTTAGAGCTCAAGAACCTTGCATAATGCAGTGGGTGGAGATTATGCCCCGTATTGGAGGTGGCAGAGCCAAGGTCAAATATGAGGCTCCCTTCTTCTGTTAGCTAAATGACCAGATCATCCTAATTGAGGATTATGCTTATGCTGGGACTGAATTTAGAGGGGATCCAGATATACCATTACATGTGGGTTCTCAGTGGGGTGATATCGGTAAAAACAAGGCTTAAGATGTTGATTATTTTTGTATTTTCATGTTTACTGATTTTTATGGATGGTGACAAAACTTAATGTTTTCATGCAGATGTCGGATATATGCGGCCTGGGGGTTCATCCCCAATGGATAGGTGAGCAGGAGCTCTCTTTGTACACCGGGGTGATGATGAGTTGACTGAGCTAGAGGAGAACCTTGGTTGGTTGACTCTAGACATCTTGGATGCTACGATAGATGACCTCCCCAGGAGGTATCATATACACACAGTAGGGGTGACAGGTCGTTTCAGACGCTTTCTACGCAGGGTAGCTAGGGTTGTTATGTGCTACCACAGACACCATTAGGCATTCTGCATGATGTATTACTGAAAGCTTAGC
>LPNX010826091.1:1299065-1317102 GCA_001517045.1 Pseudotsuga menziesii | reverse complement strand
ACAGACTTATTTACAGTGTTTATATGTGTTTCAAATTGAGAAATGATATTTACATGAGTTTTTATGTCTTTTACTGTTTATTTTTAATTTACAATGGACCATGTTTCAATTTAAAAGGTTATGTATGGACAATGTCCCAGTCTAAAATGTAGTTTTTCAATGAGTCAACAATCGTATTGTAAGACCTAGAAACATTCATGTATGTGATTAACTCGAATGACCTCTCGAACAGACGTACTCTTCGAAAAAGGCAAAGGAGTACAGGATTTCAGATGGTATAAACGTGGTTTAAATGACAAACCACTAGCTAAGATTCCATAAATACTACCAAGTCATGAATATCTTGAGAAGCAGCTTCAGTCAATAAACCTATCACTGCTTGATACTCGACAATGTTGTTGGTAGTTGAACCAATACAAACTTCCCCTAAACTGACTAAGTCATGTGCCGAGGAATACAAAACCAAGCAGTTAAAGCAAGTTTCAAAGTGTGACAACAAACTCCATCAGCAAAACCATAAAAAGCCATTTTCTCTGCATAACCAAAATGTGGTATAAACAATATTGACAATAAGAAGACTCAAAACCATACTGAAAAAACTAAAACACACTTAAAGTCAATCAATATACATATATGTACAAGGTACCATACACAAATAATTTTAGTCATAGTACCTTTTCAGGTACAACCCATTGCGAGGTTTCCCTAAAGGTATCCCATCGTAATCAACAAGTTCATAATCCAGTTTTTCTAAAACTTTACTGACGATAAAGGGACCATACCACATAGACTCAAACTTCCCCTTACCTAGCTTATCATGTCTCTGAACATAAGTCAAAACTAGGTATCCTTCAATGAAAACACGAGGTTGGACAGATTTATCATACTGATCCTTGATGCATTTTTTGTGTGCCTTGTTAGCCAAGGTAGCATCTCTTCTATTTTTATCAAGGTTTGTTAGGTATAAAAATTGTTCTTCCTTGGTAGAAGTGTTTGGAAGAATTTCTATTGCAAGTTTAAGTGACGGGATTTGACACTCGATAGGGAGGACATCTTCTAGTCCATAAACCAATTGAAAAGGTTTGAAACCAGTTGTTGTTTTGATTGAAGTCCTATAAGCCCATAGTGTAGAAAAAAAGAGTTAAATTACAGTTGGATTTGTGATCTCCAACCATCCTACGCATCATAGTTTTCAAAACTTTGTTAATGGCCTCAACTTGACCATTAGCCTACGAATAATATGGAGTTGATTTTTCATGACGAAAACCCAGTTTAGCACTCATCTCAGCCATCATCTGATTATGGAAATGAGATACATGGTTAGTGACTATGGCTTGCGGGACTCTGAACCTAGCTATCACGTGATTAAATAAGAAGAGGACAACAATATTTCCATCCTCTACATATGTAGGCATTTCCTCAGTCCACTTTGTAAAGTAATCGATGTCTATGATTATGTAACCATGCCCCCTAGCTGAGGTAGGATTATAATGCATAAAATCAATACCTCACTTGGAAAAAGGGCCAATGGAAATGATGGGGTGTAAAGGAGCAGGGTGGGTGCACTTTTTAGGATAAAAGTGTTGACAGGGTGGGCATTGTTTAACCACCTCATGATAATATTTGAATATTGAGGGCCAAAAGATGACCGCCACATGCTCTAGAGTGGCAATCATTCATAACTTGTTCAGCCTCATCATGTGTAAGACATCGTTGAAGAATATAATCAATGCCAGATTGATACAACGTATCATTTAAAATGAGATAATACTTTGCATGGTGTCGAATATGACGACGATCGTCATGGGACATGTTGGGCTGAAATCTCTGGGTTTGGAGATAAATGATTAAATATCCATACCACGGGTCTGTTGTGCTAATTAGGAACAAGAATTCATCTAGAAATGAATCATTGGGCTCAATTTCCATCATAGCACAGGGAAGATCACACATCAACTCTGCAAAAACCAAGGACTTCTTCGAAGTAGTCTTAGCAAACTCAAGATCAAATTCCTGTAAGATAATGATCCAACGGGAATATCCCCCCCCCCAATACATGGGGTTTTGATCTGCGAGTACAATCATAGTGTGAAGTAAGATGTAGTGACATAATTTCTGCATAGCAATGACCGTAGCCAGAGCTAGCTTCTCCACAATCAAGTAACGAGTTTTAGGGTCAAGAAGACTCTTACTTAGATAATAGATCATGTGTTATTGGTCGTTGGAATATTCTTGCACTAGAACCATACCAATGGTGGTAGTGGAGGTTGCAACATACAACAAAAAGTCTTTTGACTAGTCTGGGTGGTGCAACACTAGTGAATGGGTCAAAGCGTGTTTCAGAGTATCAAAAGCTTGTTGGTCTTGGTCATCCCAAAAAAGAACAGAGTATCCTTCTTCAAGGGACGCATATAGCCATGCATTTTTTCCACGAAGTTGCATACGAAATGCCGAAGAAAGTTTTCCTTCCCTTGCAAACTTTGGATTTCGGTTATATTTGTTGGGGCAGGTAGGGCCAAAATGGCATAAATTTTTAAAGGATCAATGTGGATTCCATATTTGGAAACCACAAAACCAAGAAGACTTCCAGTCTCAACACAAAAGACACATTTATGTGGATTCAACCGAATATTATTATAATGGAGGCACCTAAGGAAAATGTTTCTAAGGTGTCCTACGTGGTCCTCCCATTGATGTGAATGAGCAAGGAGATCGTCCAGATACGGATCCACAATGTGTTTGATATCATGAAAAGCATAGGACATGTCTCATTGGAATGTAGCTCAGGCGTTTTTTAGACCAAAGGGTAACTTCCGATATGCACAAGTTCCCCACGGAAATATGAATGTTGTGTTATGCTGATCAATGGGTAGAATCTCTATTTGATTGTAGCCAGAAAAACCATCCATAAAAGAAAAGATGACACTTTCGGCACAATTATCGATGATTTGATTGATGTGTAAAGTAGGGTAATTGTCTTTGGGACAAGCCTTATTTAAGTCTCAGAAATCGAAACAACCCCTAATAGTGCCTTGCTTCTTAGCCACAGGGACAATATTAGACACCCAATTCGTCAGTGGTATGGGATAGATAAACCTCGCTTTCAGAAGCTTTTCCACTTCAGCTTTAATAGACTCAACCTTCCTAGGATGGACTTGTTGTAGTTTTTGTCGGACTAGTTTAGATATGGGATAGGTTTTGATCTCATGTACCATAATGGATGGATCAATCCCATGCATTTTTTCGTATGTCCAGGAAAAAACATCATAGAATTATTTGAAAATATCTCTATAACTTTCAGTTTCTTCTATTGAGTAGTTCTAGCCTATGTGAACGTGCTCAATAGTTTCGAGTTTGACTGATATGTCAATAGGGGTTGTCTTAGTGATGTTGCAAAGGTTTCCTTTGGAATCAGTACCTTACAATAATACAAGTGTTTGAGGATTACTAACAATATCAGTACCAATAGGAGATACAAGATCAAAGTCTATCGAACTGGCGTTGGGAAGGAAAGAGGATCTATGATGATGATCTTCCCATATAGATTCACCCGCATTCATGATCTCCATAATGGACTCATCCGATGGAAAATTCTGAGTGAGATAGTCTAGAGTGGGGAGAGAAGGTTCTATCTAGTAAGGAAAATGGTAAGGATTCGAAGCCACCAGATCATAATGGATATCGAAAGCATATTGAACAACATCATAAAGTACTTCATAAGGGCCTAAAGAGGATGACTCAACAATTTATTTACCTCTAGGACTGTGCCTAGTCGTGGAAATCATGTTCACAGTTGCTACTTCCGTACCAGAAGGGGTTGAAGGAAATAATCCCATGAGGGTGCAATCCTTCAACATACCTACCCCAATCGACTAATAAGGAGGTGGGGATTAACCTAGCATAGGGATATTATTTGCAGTAGGAGTAGAAATATCTGGTGAACAAAAATCAAGTTGATCAATGGTGGTGATCTTACCCAAATGAGGGAATTGGAGAGTTCAAAATACCGTCAAAGCGACAGTCATCATAGGATAGAACCAGTTTCTCCCTAATAAAATATTGTAATCCAATGGGGCATTGACTACTTCCACCTGAATGGAAACAATATTTCCCCCCATCTCGATTGAAAGGGATGGTAATATACCATGAGGTTGGAAACCACGTCCATCAAAATATTTTAAAGTGGTAGGGGACTTCATAAGTTCTGGAGAACCAATAGCTCTCTAACAAGCCACGGACAATACCGAGGTGGAAGCTCCTTCATCTAAAACGGTCCTATGGACCTTTCTACCAACTACTCTTTGAAATGTGAGTTGGTGGGGTAATCTATAGTTATAGCTATCCACATTGAAATTAATCAAGTTGGTGTTATCTAGGTCTAGTGCCCCCAATGTTGTCAACAAGTTTTTGCGCTGCATGGGACAACTTTGGAGCACCTCCAGGGTAGACATCGCACAAGGTTCTTGAGCTAAATCTTCAATGACATTGTAGAATTGTGCAGCTCGAGCATTTGGGTTAAAAATATATTTCCTGAGGGTACTCTTAGGTGGACGCAAAATCAAGTCAAGATTAGGTGTCTCGATTGTGAGGGGACCATTAGATGAAGACGGAGGAGAACTAGTGGAAGGAGTTTTCTCGTAAGGATTTTCATCCTTCTTGTCCACATGTTTGTCATATGAAAGACTCCGAGTAGTCAGGCTAATAGTTTCTGAGGACATCATTCTGATTTATTCTGTAGAATTAGACGTTCCTTGATTAGACATATGATCTATCAAGTGTTGCTGGGAAGGGAAGGGTCGGTAAGCAATGTAGATGTAGGGTTACTTTTTAGAAATTTACTAACCTCTTCATGGCGAGGACACTCTTTCGTGAAGCAATCTCCACCACAAAATAACCAAGGATACTTCACCTTTCTCTTTCCTTTAGTGTCATTCTCTAGGGTCGTAGCCTTGGGATTCTCCTGTTGGTTTCTAGGTTTCTTATTTTTTCCTTTTCCTTTTTTCTTGTTACCGGGTGTTTGTGTGCTTTGAATGGAATTCACCTCGGCAGAAATCATAGGAGAAGAAGGATCAGTAGCAGGAGTATTTTGTTGCTTGGCATGCTTGCTTACTGATGAGAGGTAAACTGAACCAACAATCCCATCAACAGGATTTTCTGTAGGTGGCTTTGTAGGGTCAGTGTTGGGACAAGGATATTGAAGGATTAGTTCATACAGAGTCCCAAACTAGGAATAGACCAAGTCCAGATACTGTGTGTGACTGATAGCCTGCTCCTTAGTAACAACACCACTTATAGAAACATCTCGGGAAATTGGAGGCAACAAGGATTTCGTGAACCAATCTACCAAAAGTTGATCAGGAATAAGGGATTTAATAAGTCTTCATCGTCTCCTCCATTCATGAATATGTTCTAAAATATTTGTACCCATCTCGTAACGAATTAGCAGTTAAAAATGAGTAAGAAAAACTGTAGCCAACGAGCTAAAATCCACAAACGAATGTTGTGGAAGTTCAATGTACCATTTCGCAACTGTACCAGTCAAAGTTTGCTGAAAAATACTTAAACAAACTGAATCATCCATCAAAGAGTTAGAAGAACACCAAAGATGGAAATTAATAACATGGTTTTTAGGGTCTTCTCCCTGCTTCCCACCAAATTTTGGAATATCTGATGGTAACTTTACTGGAATTGTTGTCTACGAAGGGTTATGCTAAATGAGATCATTAATCAACTTGGAAAGATCAGGAAAGTCCAAAGTTTCCAAAAAAGGAAGTTGGTGGTCGGGTTGTACATACTGGTAGTACTGATAAGGCATTGCTATACTAGTAGGACCATAGGCTGATTAATCCACTGGTTGTTGAGAATTTGGATCCGCAGATGATCCTCCCAAAGATCCACTATATGGAGGTGGGCCTCTGGGAGAAGGGTTTCCTCTAGGCGGTGGTGGTGGTGGTCCTCCACTGGGAGGACCTCTAACAGGTGTTCCCCCACCAAGTGGACCTCCACTAGGTGGGCCTCCTGGAGGTGGCCCCCCAATAGGTGGTCCTCCAGGAGGTGGTCCGCCAGAAGGTGGCCCTCTGGAAGGTGATATGCTAGGTAGTGGCCCCCTAGAAGGTGGTCCACCATAAGGTGGACCACCACCAGGTGGCCCTCCAAAAGGTGGGCCACCATAACCGCCAGCAGTATTGATAGGTATCCCTCCAGGCATGGTCATATAAGACCAATTGGGTTGCCCCCATGGTGTAAACATTTTCCCAGGGTAAGGCATACCAGGATAAACCACTCCAGTAGATGTAGGTTGTAAAATTGCATTGCTTACGGGTGGTATATTTCTTGGGTAGGTGTGTCCACAAGAAGGTTGATTAGTGATGGGTTGGCCTGTACTTTGGGGAGTAACCGCTCTCTTTATCATGTATGATAGTGTAATTGTTGGTTTTCCTACAGCAGGGATCTGTGTCATATTGGAAGTGACTATGCTAACTACTGATGCAACTTGAGTAGGGGGTTTCCCCCCAGCAGAAGAAGGTATGGGATAGCCAGAACCATATCCATGATTTGGGACTATACAAACAAGGTCAGAAGGTTGACCTGGATTAGAAAATTTAGATTCTTGAGCTGGTGGTATCAAATTAGGAGCTACTTGAGATGCTGAAAGAGAATTATATCTTAAAGGGAGTGAATCCAAAAGACGAGGTAAATGAGCCATCATAGCTTCTTTATGAGGAATAGGTGTAGGAACCATCTCCACAAGTCTTTCTTGAAAACTGCATAGACGATCAATAGATGGTTCAATTTATGCATAAAGATCCACAAGTGGATTATAAAAAGATGGTCTAGTGACCCCAAATTCAAAAATTGCCTGACCCATAGAATTTCTCCAAAAAGGAGCATTAGGGAAATACTTTGTTCCTTCAGTATCATCTGATGGGTGATCAACCCAATTGGATGAACCAACATGACCTTCCATTGGAAAATGGAAAGTGGTGTCAGCCATAGGATGCTGCACGACTTCTATTGGTCTCTCTTCCATAATAGGAGGAGATTCGGGTGGTAAGCCTTGAGTTCTCTGAGAACATCTCAAAGGTACCTCGGCCATTTTGTTGGTCACTAAAAAACCTAACCTAGGGTTTGAAAACTAAAAACACACAGAAACAAACTCTCATACACAAACTACAGGTCACAAGCAAAATTGGTGATAAGAGGGGCTAACACAAGCTAGTTCCTCACTAGGATTGTCAAGCCTTTGTAACTCGTTGTATATCACAGGGTCCAACAGTAAAGCGTGACAAGGAGGATTAGGACCGTTCCCTTGCCTGGATACCCGATTACCTGGAGGGTATTTGTGTAGTAGTCTCCCCGAGTGTTTTTCTTGGTGTATTGCACATAGAAGATGGCCAAAATGTTTTTCTCATATGGTATAAGGAATCCTAGAAGGGTATCCCGATATACACAAGGTATGTGCGAGCTCAAATCCGTGTTAGTGTTTTCTAATGCACAACCATTCAAAAGGGGCCTTCTAATATACAATCAAGTACATGAAGTACCTTTCGATATACCTCAAGGGTACATGAAAGGTCTTTCTATATACCAATGGTACGTGGAAGAACCGTGCAGTTCCCAGGTTGCAGTGCAGGCAAATAACGACAACTCCTATTTTTAAAGACGCTGGAACACGTCTCTATCCTATCACTCAAGTTACTATAAATTTTAACCTATAGCTATCGTTAATTTTATCTTGAACAGTTAGTTGGATGCATGAAATGTGTACAGAAAAGCAAATCCATGCAATATGGGATGCAAATATTCACTTTACCATTCAAAACATGCCCTACTTACGGGAAGGAGAGAGTGTCTTAATTTCTTTTTAAACAAAAAAATAAATCCCACTCAGTCACACTGGAACTTAACTTTTAATAATGCAAACAAGCAACAAAACCTTTGAACTGATCTTGAAATTAAAAACAAAGCGAGACCTCTTTTCTTAAAAAGAAAGACAATAGCACTAAGTGGAACACTAAGCAATTTTTCAATTTTCTTCAAAAAATGAAAAGATCTAGCTCATAACTATGATATATTTTTTATGAGATGAGAACATGTAAAAGAGAAAGAAGAAGCATGAATATCTGAAAGCTTATGAGGCTAATCATAGGTCCAATGATTCGTCCTTAAACACAAATATGACCAAATCTCAAAAAACAATTTTAAATAAAAAATAGAAGCAACCTTTGCATAAACTACGAAGAATGAAAGAAAAAACCAATAAGCAAATATTCCTTTTCAGTTTATCATACAGCAAAAACAGACCCGTCTTAACTAAAAATTTCAAGAACTCCTTTTTGAAAAATGAAAACCAAGCATTCAAACAGCTAAAGAGATTATTACAGCCTAACTCTTTGAATAACAAAAAAAAAAAGTATTTACCACTCTCAGACTTTGAACTTGAACAATCCAAATCTCATAAATGAAGCCCAAAAACACACAAAACTGAAAGCAACATTAACTATGTTCTGAAACCACAAGGATGTGTTAAACCAACCTAGCACCGCTTGATGAGTATAGATGACAGAGCGTTACCAATTCAGAACTGCCTTTTATCTTCAGTGCCAGAGTGGTGGCACGACTTTTTGTCTACTGTGCACAGGCAGTGGCACCGCCTTTTTCCTTCTTTGTAGAAGCAGTGTTCATGTAGATGTCAAAACCAAGAAAATGGAGAAAAAGAGATAGTTAATTGCTGAAAAGTTGGCATCAAATCACAAAATAAAACATAGAATTAAGTATAGAAAGCAATAATAACTCAGATTTGAACAGATCTGGTCAAAATGAGCCAAGATCTCACTAGAAGACCTAGTAGATCCAATTACTAAACAAGTTGGAATTTGGTTTTCAGATAAGAGTTTGCAAACCAAGGAAGATCAGATTAACTAAAATTGAAATGTTCCTCCCCAGTGGAGTCGCCAAATTTGTAGCTAGGAGTATTGCACCTCTTGTGGACAAGAGTTTTTCCTCTAGTTTGAATGGTTCAGATCTAGAACAAATGAAATACAAAGGATGGAAGACTTCCCCTAGAGCTTACAGACATCTGGAACGAAACCTTTAGATTTTTTGAAGTATGATGTGAGTGTCCTTTTTGTGATGAATCTCCAAGGATGTACTTGCATGAACACATCAACTAGACAAGCAATATCAAATGTACCAGAATATAATCTATAATTCTATAATAGTGACTAAGAAATCTAGTAATAAATAGAATGATTTAAATCAATTCAGTTTACGGGAAAGGAACCAACTTTGCATTAAAAATAAGGAATAAAGCTTACAACCATAGCCTTAGTGTTGAGATTCTCCTTCTCGTGCCACTCCTTGTTTTACAAGATCCAACTTGCTCCTTCTAAGCTCACCCTAGATTTGGTCAAAGTCTCAGTGCAAAAGCATAACTTTTTTCTCCTCAACCATGAGATATGAGCTAGGTTTTATATGCTCTAGAAGGATAGGGATGGTTGAGAAAATGATAGGTGAGGTGGAAGGGAGATCCGCAAAGGCAGGATCTCGAGCCCAGGTGGTCCACGGGAGTAGGGATCATAGGGTGCCACGAAGCCTTCCTCTGAGAAGCTTCATGGAATCTTCTCTTTTTCACTTTTTACCTCGGGCACCACTTTTCTTCCACAGTGATAGAGTGTTACCAGGTAGGAACCACACATTGAACAAGGGGAAAAAGCAGTGGCATCACTTATTTCCAAGAGGCAATAGGCGTTACCAAATATTAATGAAGAGGGTAACGCTTCTTGCCTTAAGGGAAAAGGTGGTGCTAGAATTTTATATGTGAAATTGAAGTTCAGATTAGTATTAAACTTCATAATTTTGGGATTTAAGGGAAATTACTGATGTTTGGGATCTCAACACATGATGGTTACGAGATTTATGTTTAACAGGATATGGTGCAGAGAGGAGCTATGAAGCTCCATTATGTTCCTATAGAGGAACAAGTTGCTGATGTGTTGACTAATCCTCTGTCTCATGTAAAGTTTGAATACTTTCGAGACAAGCTTGGTGTAGTTCGAAAGGAGCTCCCTGGAAAGAGGGAGTGATGATGATATTATTATTGAGGATGAGATGGCAGTGATGCGCCAGTGCAGAAAAGGACAATGTGTCTGCATATCTTATTGAGGTCCGGCATTCACTTGTGTACGATAGTATCCTCTTTGAGGATGGTCTTGCGGACAAGAACACTCTCTTGTTGAGAGTCGTCCTATCCCTTACCTGTTGAGGATGGTCCTGCATATGATAGTATTCTCTTCTGGAGAGTGATCCTACATTCACTTGTAGGATGGTCCTGTGGACAAGAACAGTCTCTTATTGAGAGTGGTCCTAGCTCTTACTAGCTAAGGATGGTCCTACAGACAATAGTACTCTCATATGTTGAGTGGTCCTGCATTCATTTGTGGGATGGTCTTGTGGACAAGAACACTCTCTTGTTGAGAGTGGTCCTAGCTTTTACCAGTTGAGGATGGTCCTGTAGACAATAATACTCTCTTATGGAGAGTGATCCTACATTCATTTGTAGGATGGTCTTATGGAAAAGAACACTCTCTTGTTGAGAGTGGTCCTAACACTGACAGGATAAGGATGGTCCTACGGACAATAATACTCTCATATGTTGAGTGGTCATGCATTTAGTTGTGGACAATATCTGCATTCAGTTGCATAAAGCTATATCCTCTCTGAGGATATCCCTGTGGGAAAGAACACTCTATTGTTGAGAGTGGTCCTAGCACTTATAGGTTGAGGATGGTCCTACGAACGATAGTACTCTCATATGTTGAGTGGTCCTGCATTTAGTTGCGGAATATATTTGCATTGAGTTACAGATGACAATATCCTCTCTGAGGATGGTCCTACGAACAAGAACACTCTCTTGATGAGATTGGTCCTAGAACTTACCGACTAAGAATGGTCTTGCGGGCAATAGTACTCTCTTATGGAGAGTGGCCTTGCATTAACTTGCAGATGAGTTCGTGCATTCAATACCAGAGATGATAAGGCTTAAGATGACACCAAAGATGATGCTCATGCTCAAAGAGATGATGCCAAAGATGATGATTATCGATATGATGCCAGAGATGACGATGATCAAGATGATTTCATAGATGATGATGCTCGAGATGATTCCAGAGATGATGATGCTCGAGATAATGCTCGAGATGATACCAGAGATGATGTCCGAGATGATGTTCATGCTCGAGACAATACCGGATAATAGAGATGTTTGTGATGATGATGTTTCACGGATGATGTTGATGTAATTGTGAAAACTTCCTATAACATATAGATTCACTAGTCAGTTGTACAGATGTGTTGTTGTATTGTAGAATACCTTCCTTGTTAAAAGGGAGTGTTAAATAAATGTAACTATGGAAGATATTCTATTTTTTATTATTATTGTTATTACCCCGTCCAGAGATGTTGTTCCTACGATTAGGGATGTCATTGATGTATGTGGTCATGTGAAGTGTTGAGGTGAAACCTTCGTTGTAATTCGGGTCATTATTACCCACAAAAGTATTATTAAAATGCATTTTTGAGTCTTCCAAGGCAAGTCAGCCTTGGAAACAAGGAGAAGTCAACCCAATTAGGTTATTAGTCCTCTCAACTAATTAGTATAAATAGGAGAGGCACTTCCCTCATTTGGACAAGCAAAACACTCAAACAGTTGTGCTAGAGATAGAAGAGACAGTCCATCTGGAGGAGAGGAAGAAATATATTGTTGTTCTTGGGTCTTACACTGTACTTGGTTGAAGTCTATATAGAGGAAGTTTTTCTGGGTTTTCTTCCCCACGATGGTTTCCTGGCATAAATCTTTGTGTTCTCTTTTTTTCTGTTGTGCTTGTTATTCTTTTAGAGATCCTTTTGTTTTGGTATAACAACTTTTAAAATATTAACAATAAATATATACAAACATAAACTAAAAGCAGTAAACAAAATGAAAGACAACTTGAAATGCTACCTACAATATTAATAGAAAAAGGAAAAAATAGGTTTGAGGAGCCTCTACTTCAGAGCCATGATAAAGTTTAAAGTTTGAACCATTTGTAGTGATAGAGAATATGTGAGCGTTCTCATCTTTAAGGAGGTAAGAGTTCAATCCAACAACTGAAGCGATGCCATATGGTCCTTGCCACAATTTTTGAAATTTGGTATGCTTACCTTTATTATAATGAGCAAAGTCCCATAATAGAACCTTTTTCCATTCCTCAAAAGTGACATATTCTGCTTTCTTATCAAAGTATTTTTTAACTATATGTTTCCTTCTTTATAAAGTTTCAAGAGCATGTTTTCGTTGTTCTTCCGAAGCAAGGAGCGTGTCAAATATTTTGGATAAATCAACTTGATTTAATTATTTTGTTTGAAAATCCAAATGGAAGGAGGATAGCTTAGCTCTGCATGCATAACAACCTCTTGGCCATATAATAACTCAAAAATGTGTTTGTCCAATACTAATTTTGGTCATCGTATTATTTTCCCATAAGGAACATGAAAGCCATAGATGCCATTGATGTGGGTTATCATTAAGGATAGTTTCTTAAGAATTTTGACAAGTTGTTTATTAGTTGATTCAACTAATCCATATCCTTGAGGGCAATAAGAAAATGAAAAATAATGTTTAACCCCAAATTTATTGCATAAACGAGTAAATTTTCCTCAAATAAAAGCAGGTCCATTGTGATATACAATACTTAATGGGAGGCCAAATCTTGAAAATATATTGTTTTCGAGGAAGGAAATAACTTGATAATCATTGGAATTCTTCAATGGAACAACCTTGGACCACTTTGTGGAATAGTAAGTTGCAATAAGAATATAAACATGACCACTTGAATATGGAGGGTTAATCGGTCCAAAAAAATCTAATCCCCATTGAGATAGAGGAAATAAAGGAATCGCTAGCTTTAAAGGCATTGTAGAACATTTTTGTTTTCTTGGAGCTTGTTGGCATGCATCACAACAATCTAACACCCGATTTCTCTATTTTTTATTTATGGATATGGTAAAATAATTAAATAGGAAACCTAGATTTTTGAGAATCGATACTTGCAACTAAAGTAGGTTAAACTCGTAAAAGAGAAAAGAAAAACTCTGTTTTTAGAAATTCATTTACTCTTAAAGTTACGGTCTTTTAAATTCTTATTGTTTAATATTTATTTATCTAGCAAAGGATTCTAAGTTCGATGCAAACTTTGAAGTTAAGTTTTCACAGGTTTTACATCACTTGCTTGTAATTTTAAGTTTTAGAATGAATTAACCATAATTATGATTCCTTTTGTACATAAATTCTGTAAAAAAATTGATTTAGGGTTTATATTTACTAACAGTTAGGCAAATAGGTAATATATTTACTTATGTTTCAATAATAGAAAAATAATACTAATTAGTGCTTCTAAAAGAATGAAGAAACCAAAAAAAAGATCTAATCTTTATACTTATTAATCTATTGGTTAAATTATAATAAGAGACATTATAGCTTTACAAGTATGATAATAGCTTTAAAATATTGTTTACTGTTTAGTTTTTCAATAAGTATTATAATTAGTACTGTTTGTTGAAATCACAGTAATAGGATAAAAGTTTTTTTTTTAATTACTTTGTACAACAACCTATTAATGTCTATTTAACCTAGACTTACTAGTATATTGCTTCTGTAATACTCCTATATATTTTGGTATATAAATAATTATAAAAAATAACAGGTTGGGTATTATCTTAACTAAACTATAATAACATTAGAAACTACTTTATTCAAAATAGACTCAAATTATCTAACTCATGCATAATCATTCTCATTTATTTTAAAATACCTGTTGTAATAGAATACTGCATCTTCAGATGAGTAGGAAAATACAACAAGGTATTTTCATCCTCCAAAAAAATTATTCTAACCCTAGATCATTCATTCAGATATACATTAACCATAAATTTTTACTTTTGAAATAAAAAGAGATTACATGGTCTAAATTTAGAAAACAATTTATTAAGTTATATCAATAAATCGACTCATAATTTCATTCATTCCAATACTTTTATTTGCATAAGTAAATATATTAACATTTGGAACCTGAGAACTTGTAGAGGATACAATAACATAAGGAGCCCATTCCACCCAACCAATTCCTGGAGATATCTTAGCTTCTTGTCTTAGGACCCCCGAGCTTGTCCACTGGTCCACCTGGTTGAAAGCACTGGGTGAGAGCATGGGATATAAAAACCTTGCAATCTCCACAGAAGTATTCAACAGTAATAATTCTATTTTCTGCAATAGAGAACTCAACAATTCAGCTGCACTTAGATCTGTAAAACAACTTTTACACTCCAGCACTTCTGCCTTTCCCCTCCATCGAATATCTTGTGCATAAATTTCTCTTCAGAAATTTCACAAGTAAAAATTGAACAGTCTCCTACTGAATTCGATGGATAAATATATGCATGCCTAGGTCTTTTGGTCATGTTTTCACTTAATGAGCACCTTTCTCTTGTTCCACTTTCTTGGGGAACATGACAAAAAAATTAGGGAAGTTCCCCCCTGCAACAACTAGAAGTGGTTAGGGATATTGCCGTGTGTCAGTTTTCTCTCACCCCAGTCTATTCCACCTAGTGATCACCAATAGACACTCATTCAACAACATTCTTAAGTTTTTTGTCTCATCTTTTATTTATTAACTAATAAAATATTCAGCATAATTAATTGCAATCATCCTTGACCCCACTTGGTCAGTGATCACAAACTTTACAATAAAAATAAAACATAATGTCTTCTTTAACATAAAATGTCATTGCAAATTTGGTGTATGTGACATACATCCCCCCTTAAGTTTAACATTCTCCTCGATGTTACTTTATTCATCATCCTTAGAGCTACCCTGGAACAAAATTGGATATGTTTCCCTTATATGAATCTCCAATTCACAGGTTGCTTCTTCTGGACTAAGGTGCTTCCATTGCACCTTCACCTTCCCAATGGTGCAGTTCTGAAGCAAGATCTCCCTCTTGTCGAGGATACAATCCGGTTCCACCAGAAAATCTCCTTCAGGTTCCACCTGCACATCATTCCAATTTATAACATGAGTAGCATCATGTACATATCCTTTTAAGACAAAGATATGAAAAACATTATGAACTTTAAGATTTGGTGGTAAAGCTAGTTGGTATGCCACCTGTCCAATTCTGGACAACATTTCGAAAGGCCCACAAGACCTGGGTGCTATCTTAGCACAACTCCCAAATTTTAAGAAACTATTTTTAGGTTTTAAATTAATAAAAAAGTGCTCGCCCACCTAGAACTCGTTCTGGGTTCATTTAATATTTGCTTGACTCTTATGTCTGTCTTGTGTAACCTTTAAATTACCTTGTACCTGCTTCATGGTTAATTCTATTTCCTTTTAATTACCCAGGTCCTAGTATTAACCTGTCAACGGGTTACTCCATGAGATGAGAGTATTGCATTTTCTGATTGTTTTTTTCCTAGGAATTCCTTTTACTGTTACTGTTTCTCCCTTGTTATTTAAACAGGTAAAATTTTTATCAAAGAAAATTTAACACTACTCGATGTTGTTCCAACCAATCCATTCCAATTAACACTTAATAGGAGCCTAACGGAAGTACATTTAGCTTTACAGAAGTTTCAAACTGATTCATAATAAAGTACAATCTTTCACAAAATTAATTACTTTCCTTTTTGCTTCTATAGCTAATTGATCCAACCATGATTTTGCAAATTTCTCCACTTGTAGTTTACTTTTCTCTACTAAACTGGGAGAAACATAACTCAGGCTAGCCCCTGGGTCAATTAAAATAGAAATGGGTTTATGGATTCAACATACCTTCTACTTCCACATGGAAGTTTGATATTCATCATGTTTGTTTTCCAACATTGCATTGATTCTAGGCATCCCTCTTGCTAAATCACCAACTGTTATTTCTTCCTACATAGTATGAATGTTATTGAAGCTCTTCTTTCTGTTGGATCAGACTGATGCATAGTGAGGTCCCTGGCATTCCCAACATTTTACTGCTTCCTTGCGCTCGTAATTACTATGATTATTTGTAAATTCTCTATTTCTTGTGCCAATAGGGTTTTGCTATGAGTTACTTTTTAAATTATTTTCTTGAAACTTTTTCTTAGGAAGATTGCGTTAGTTATTATGCTCAAAATTTTGATCAGGTGTGAAATTTTTATTTCTTGGGTCAAAATTATTAGACCTCTTGCCTTTTCAGTTTGGCATGTTCTCCCTTTTCTGGTTCTACTCATAGCAGAAATTTGCTTTTCGCATGGCCTCTTCAAAAGTTTTGAGGTTATCGTATTCAATTTTGTCCTTAATATGAAAAGGTAAATGGCTCAGAAATTGTTGTACCTTGGATTTTTCATCAACAATATAAGGTACATACCATAGTAAACTTAAAAATTTACTATTTAACTCCTTCATATTCATAGTTCCCTAATTCAGATCATAGAGCTCTTTAGCTCGCTCTTCATAATACTGCTCCGAACCAAAAAAATAAAAATAAAAAATTAAGTACTTTTTAAAAGTGCTCCAATTTATATTCTTCTCTTTCATGCCTTTAATTCGTTTTATGTCTTACTACCAAATGTCAGCTTTTCCAATTAAGTTGTAAATTGTCAGTCTTGCTTTTCACTGATTAGAATAGTTATATATATCTAAAAATACTTTTTCATTTTGGATAGCCATGCTTCGGCTTCCTCTCCTTTTTTTTTTCCATTAAAAGTTGGTGGTTTTATCTTTTTGAACTCTCCAAGAATCTCTTCATAGGGCTTATATTTCATTTTTTCTAGAATAATAATTATCCTCACTGTTGTCACTAGAATACTTGTGATTTTTCTTCTGTGAGTCACCATAAATTTCAGAGGAACAACTACTTTCAATTTTAGAATGTTTTGACTTTTGACTTTTATGTTGGTAGGACGTATTATCATATTCTATCTGTTTATCCTTCCCTTTGTTCTGAAACTTTTCCAGTAGAATTTGGTTCAGCTCCTCTTGAGCTCTTAGGATTCTTTCATTCTCTTTTTTAACGGTCTTCATTTCAGTTTTTAATTCTTTAACTATTTGCAGCAATTCCGAAGAATTATTAGTTATATCTTCTTTAACAAGTTCTTTTCTAGAATTACTTTGTTTGTTTAATGGGGATCCCTCTTCGAGTCCTTCCATACCTGCGATTCTAGTTCATAAAGTTTTATGTACAACAACATTTAAAGTAATAAATCAACACGCATGACTTCTATTTACTATTTGTTTACGTGAGTTGAGCCACTTCAGGTCTAGTGTCTGAATGTGGGCTCTAATACCATATGTAACAATCCAAAATTTCATAAAAATTTAAAAAAAAATTCAACAATTAATGTTTAAAACATCGCCTAAAAATGTTATTTTAACCGTTAACAGTTAACATTCTAAAAAGTCTCAAACTAGATACTACAAAACATCATTTACTACTATATAACATATTCATTATTAACAACATCCAAAAGAAATGTATTGAAAGGTCGAACTATAAAGTTAAAGAGCTACACAATTAAAGTATTGAGGACAACTGTTTACTTTCTGGTGAGTGAAAGGTTCTAAAAGTAGTTTTCTTGCTTACTGAAGGGTCTTTTGGTTTCTGCCCAGGGCTTACTTAGCTTTCTCAAGCTAATGCAGATTTGAAATGCTTTCATAGGTTTCTACAGGTAAAATATTTTTCCAGGTTACGAGGATAAAGAATAATTAAGTTTGAAGATTTAACCACAGGTTTATATTAGAGACGGAAGCATCTTAAATTTTACTTGTAGTCTATACTATCGCAAGTGGCAACTTCCCAGTTTCAGAATCAGTACTATTTATATTTTTATTATTATTATCAGGTGGAATAACTCCCGAATAGTTATTATTTCTCCATAGAATGCCTTTATTTATACATCTACGATGACTCTTGGGATCACACATCCGAGAGTCTCTTCATATCCCTAATATTTACAATAATGTATAATCCC
>LPNX010826091.1:1285171-1295918 GCA_001517045.1 Pseudotsuga menziesii | reverse complement strand
GGAGTCCCACGAAGCCCAACACTGATCTATTGTGTGTCCAATCTTTCCACAACGCTTGCACTTCAAATCTGATCTTTTGCTGGAGTTGTTTCTGCCTCCTCTTCCTTTGAAGTTTCTTCTTCCTCTGCCTCTCATGCTGCTTTCTCCTTTGGGATGATCTTTGGATTGGTATTTCGTGTGGTTCTTTGCTTTTTGAGCAAAGCAAAGTGATTCTCCAGAATGCTCGGTTGTCTTCTTACCAAAAGCTTTCTCTCTGTCAGCTATCTTCTCTACCAGGGTGTCAAATGTCAGTGATTTGAACTTGTCACTTGCTTGCAACGACTCAAGATAGTTGGCGTGAGAAGGAAACAAATATTTTACAAATGCTGCAAGGGGAAGATCTGGTTTCATACCAGTGGCTTGAATCTTGTGCATGATAGCTTTGATTTCAGAGGCAACTAACATGGGATCATTGTCTTTTACTTCTAAACTGAATAGTTTTAGCATTAGTTGAATAACTTCCATTTCAAAGTGTGAATCATACAGATCTTTTAACATTTTTAGTGCTTCAAAACATGACTTTACAGGCAATATGTGCTGGCTCACCTCTTCACTAACTGTGGCAGTGATTACCGCTAAAGCTTTCTTATCTTTTGTTTTCCAAATGGCCTTCTCTTTCTCGGATTCTGGAGGTCCTAGGTCTCTGGTTATGGGCCCTGCAGCTTCTGTCTCTATTGTGGTGCCTTCACAAATACCGTCCCAAAGGTCATTGTAGATGAAGGCAGATTTGATCTTCCTCCACCATTCTGGATAATTGTCTTTGCCAGTGAGAGTGGCACCAAGTACAGATGCTATAGATTGCATCTTCTATGATTGAATCTTGCAACTAAAACAATAGGAGAAAAAGAAGAAAGAGTAAAGGTGCAGGTCTAAGTCTCTGCCACCTTCCTCAAGCTTTACAACAATGTCAATGTCTCTGCTATTGTCATACAAACTTTGAAATACAAACTTAATCCAGTCTCAAGACAGTCGCAACAAAACATGAAGATGCATTCCATACAACAATCCAACACAAAATGGATATGTAGTTAGTCTTTAGCAATACGCATCAATAGTCTCCCGGGAACCTCCAACGTATCCCACGATGAAATCTCCACCTCGCAACAATTCACTCGTAGCAAGAGGCCATCATATATCAGTCTTCAAAAAAAAAAATTGTCCTTTGAAAGAAAGATGTTTGAGATGGATACAAACCACATCAACTGAAGCAACCAAACCAACACGAGCTGGAGCTTAAATTTTATATTTTGCTACATCCTCCTTGTGATACCTACGTTGCACGCAGCACTGTGGTAAATTTCCAGTCATAGAGGAAACCAAGTCCAGGAGCTGGCCGCAACTCTCCAGGAAAGACTATATCACTTTTCACAAGCAGTCAATCTTCAAGATACTAATCTTCATGACTATTGACAATACGCAACTGAGCAATACAATGACAATCTCTGTATGTAAAACCGATCAGCAATAAACAATCTCTGTCTCAAGTCTCTAACACCTTTAATCAACCACGTTTCTGCAATGATTCACCAGTTGTGTTGTTGAGGTCGTTCTCAGCAGTGGCAAGCAGCTACAGTACCCAATGTAAAGAGCTATCAATTCGAATTAGAAGCAACTCGACCTTCGAGCATACTAGGTCACGATAGTCTCCACAATGGGAGTCTCACACTTCACGCTGGTGGAAAGAAGATTGAGGTGCAGAACGCATATAGATAATAGGCAGACTCCAACACAAAAAATAGCAAGTACAACACGCAGAGGAAATGCATGGACAAAAATTAGGGTTTAGTCGATGAAATGAGCTATTTGAATGGCATGCAAGTAATAATATGCACTCAGAGAATATGCCAGACTGGGAAATTCTAGATTGCGGGCAGAAATTCTTGAAATGTCTACTGGCAAGAGGACGCAGAGGGCATATGCCAAAGCTGAGCCGGCAAGGCTCTGATACCACTGTCAGGTGGAATAACTCTCGAATACTTCTTATTTATCCATAGAATGCCTTTATTTATACATCTACGATGACTCTTGGGATCACACATCCGAGAGTCTCTTCATATTCCTAATATTTACAATAACGTATAATCCCGACGGATTATATTCCAACAATTATCATAGTATACTTGCTAGAATACTTCTCTAGTTTTTTTTTCTTTTGAAAGGTATTGTAATCCTAACTAATTTCCATATATTTATTTACCTTGAGCGTTATTCCTGCTAAGGTCTAGAACATCCTAGGCTCTAAAATTATCATCTATGTTTAGCAGTTAAGTACTTACTAAACTTTAACAATTCTAGTCTAAGCATATAAATTGAATTTGATATATAACATTTATGTATTAAGATGATCCTATGAATTTATAAAGCACAACATATGTATAAGTCTTAACTTATATTATAGGTTCAATTATTTCGATTACAGTATACTATGCTTACTCATTGCATGAATTCAAATGCTATAATTGTTAAACTCTAGAAACAATTTTATGAAAAACTACCACTATATCAAAACCTAGATCTACAAGTATTACTTTGTTAAAACTTAAACTATGTATTAGTATTAACACACATTGTTTTGCAGGGTTAATGCATCGTTTAAACTATAGCCAAACCCAAAGATCTTTCAGCTAGTGGAATCCACGTGTTTAACAGATCAAGGAGGGAGGTTTAGGGTAAACCCTAAACATATAAAAACTACCATAGCCCTAAAAACTCACTTTCATTTCAATTGATGTTTTACTTTCTATGGTGGAGGGGCAAGCCGACAAGCCTTCGGCTTTTTCAGTCTCTGCTACCTGGGTTAAAAATGCAAGCTTGAAGTCTTAAGAGGAGCTGGTCCTCACCCTACGTTCACCATTGCTCAGGGTCTATAACGAAACTGCTTGTTGCGACCAATGTAGGGTTTGTACTCTGGTTTCTCGTCGCTTGGGTGCCTCCATATTAGTTCAAGAAACTAATAGGTTTATAACTCAAGGGTAAGTGAGATAATTCACAAGTTTTTTTTTATCGTTTTCCCTCTTTCTTTAAATGCATACGATTTACCAAGTTTTTAACCCAACACCATTATTTTTACTGTTGCAAACCTAGGTTCCAACTAGTTGGCTTCACACAAGCTTGGCGTTACTCAGTGGTGAAGAGTTCAGACCTCCAAGCTTCGGTAAGCCTTTGTTTCCAAACCTAGGATGTCCTCTATCGTTAATTTATGGTGAAGGAAAGCTCGGTGGTAGTTACAGTTGTTCGCGGTGGTTTTTAAATACTATGTAAAACAAATAGTTTTACTGTTTATTTAAGAAGTAAGAAGAAAGGTCGTATATCCAACAATGGCAAAGTTGTAGTGTTACTGTGTTGATGGAGAGCTTCACGGCCGTAACTGTTGTTTGATTTCTATGTTATTTTAAGAAGTCGTAAGGCCCTTACCATTTTTAATCCTTTTGAATTTTTTCAAAGAGCTATGGCTCAATGTTTAATATTTTAAGACATTCTGGTAAAATACTTTGTCTAAAAAGTTTGGGAACCTTGTCTTATTAGTTCGGCCGTTAAGGATTTCTTTGTAAAAAGAATATTGTTATTGCATTTTCATTTTTCAAAGGTAAAGTAAATCGTAGGGTAAATGGAATTCCATTTACAATTTTTAAATTGAAAGACAAATAGAGTCCATGCCTCTTATACCCATCTTTGTTTGGTATTTTGCATATCCTATTTATAAATTGTAAACGTAGGGTAATCTTCAATGTTTTTACTGGTTTTTACCATGGTTTTATTTTTAAGAACAAACAGTTTGGAAATATTATTAAACCCTGCATAGAGCTCACGGCTCCTAACAAAATGATTTGGAAATTATTAAAAAAATAATATTGTGAACTACTTCTAGGGTTTTTATAAATTTTATATGTATAGGTCAAAATATTTAAAGAAAACTTCTCTTGCTAACACTCAATTTCTCTAGTTTTTATTTATGGATATGGTAAAATAATTAAATAGGAAACTTGAATTTTTGAGAATCAATACTTGCAACTAAAGTAGGTTAAACTCATAAAAGAGAAAAGAAAACATTGTTTTTAGAAATTCATCTATTCTTAAAGTTACGGTCTTTTAAATTCTTAGTGTTTAATGTTTATTTATCTAGCAAAGGATTCTAGGTTCGCTGCAAACTTTGAATTTTTGACAGGTTTTACATCACTTGCTTGTAATTTTAAGTTTTAGAATGAATTAACCAATTATTATGATTCCTTTTGTACATAAATTCTATAAAAAAATTGATTTAGGGTTTATATTTACTAACAGTTATGAAAATAGGTAATATATTTACTTTTGTTTCAATAATAGAAAAATAATACTAATCAGTGCTTCTAAAAGAATGAAGAAACAAAAAAATATATATCTAATCTCTATATTTCTTAATCTATTGGTTAAATTATAATAAGGGACATTATAACTTTACAAGTATGATAATAGATTTAAAATATTGTTTATTGTTTAGTTTTTCAATAAGTATTATAATTAGTATTGTTTGTTGAAATCACAGTAATAGGATAAAAGTTTTTTTTTAATTACTTTGTACAACAACCTATTAATGTCTATTTAACCTAGACTTACTAGTATATTACTTCTGTAATACTCCTATATCTTTTAGTATATAAAGAATTATAAAAGACAACAGGTTGGGTATTATCCTAACTAAACTATACTAACAGTAAAACTACTTTATTCAAATGATCTAACTCACGCATAATCATTCTCATTTATTTTAGAATACCCTGTTGTACTAGAGTATTGCATCTTTGGATGAGTGGAAAAATACAGCAAGGGATTTTCATCCTCCAAACAAATTATTCTAACCCTAGATCATTCATTCAAATATACATTAACCAAAAATTTTAACTTTTGAAATAAAAAGAGATTACACACTCTAAATTTAGAAAACAATTTATCCATTTATATCAATAAATCAACTCATAATTTCATTCATTCCAGTACTTTTACTTGCATAAGTAAATAAATTAACACTTGGAACCTGAGAACTTATAAAGGAGACAACATCCTAAGGAGCCCGTTCCACCCAACCAATTCCTGAAGATAGGTTAGATGCTTGTCTTAGGACCCTCGAGCCTGTCCATTGGTCCACCTGGTTGAAAGCACTAGGTGAGAGGATGGGATATAAAACACATGCAATCTCCACAAAAGTATTCAACAGTAATACTTATGTTTTCTGTAGTAGAGAACTCAGCAATTCAGCTCCACTTAGTTTTGTAAAACAACTTTTACACTCCAACACTTCTGCCTTTCGCCTCCATCGAATATCTTGTGCACAAATTTCTCTTCAGAAATTTCACAAGTAAAAATTGAACAGCCTCCTGCTGAATTCGATGGGTAAATATATGCATGCCTAGTTCTTTTGGTCATTTTTTCACTTAATGAGCCACCTTCTCTTGTTCCACTTTCTTGGGGAACATGACCACAAAATTAGGGAAGTTTCCCCCTACAACAGTTAGAAGTGGTTGAGGATGCTTTCATGTGTCAGTTTGCTCTCACCCCAATCTATTCCACCTAGTGACCAGTAGACACTCATTCAACATCCTCCTTAAGTTGTTCGTCTCATATTTTATTTATTAACTAATAAAATATTCAGCATAATCAATTACAATAAAAATAAAACATAATCTCTTCTTTAACATAAAATGTCATTGAAAATTTTGGGTATGTGACATTGTTCCCATTTTAATAAAATATGAATGGGTTTAACCATTTTGCAAAATCAGGGATGAAATGGAAGACATTGTTAATCTTCCTCTTAAAATATTAAACTCCCTTTTTTAAAGTAGGGGAATGATGATCTTGGATAGATTTGACTCTCTCTAGGTCAATGCTAATGCCTAAGCTATAAATGACATGTCTAAGAAGTTTTACTGAGGAAACCCCAAAAACAAACTTTGTGGGGTTAAGAGAAATACCGAATTGTTTGCAACGAATAAAAACCTCTCTAAGTTGGTTGAAATGATATTTCCTTCATTTTGAATGAGCAACAAGATCATAAAGGAAAATTTGAATAATAATCCCAATGATATCGTCAAAGGAAACATGCATGGATCTTTGAAATGTTGCACCGGCATTAATTAAAACAAAAGGCATGTGATCATAAGTGAAGGTGCCCCCATCTCATTATGAAAGTGGTTTTATAACTGTCAACTCTTTTGAGGTGAATTTGGTTATACCATGAATATCCATCAGGAAGAGACATCATTTGGGAGCCAACAACTTGCTATAAAATTAATTCAATATTTGGAGGGGAAAATTTTCCTTCACACTAGCCTTGTTTAGTGCTAAAAAAATTGATGCACAGTCTTATGTCACCACTTTTTTACGAACAAGGACTCAGATTTTACAACTCATTCAAAATATTCCATTGGAAATGTAATACAAACAATAAGCATTGTATAAATTTCTTTCAAAATAATGTCTTTAAGAGTTAGATTCATAGTTATTTGATGTTGTCTTACATGATAGGTTCCTTCTTTATTGGAAATAACATGTTGTATAATGCCTTGTATATAGCAAGTCTGAATATGACTTAGTGAAGATAAATCATAATTCTCAAAGGAGAATTTTGAAATTATATTTTTCTAAATCAAAACAATTTGCACCTACATATACCATCTTTGGTTCATTTTCAGAACCAATATTGATAGGTACAATATCCCTTATTTTTCATCTTGATTCTTCCTTAATGGGTGGATTTTTCTTTCTAACATCACTGAAAGAGAAAGAGTATTCGAGCAATGTTAATCCTATGGGAAATTTATTTTCTTCAAGATTGATTATATCAAATGAATCATCTTGATCAATAATAAGGAAAGCACATGTAAGCTTTCTTCATATACAAACACTTCCAAGATTTATCATTATTTGGAATATGTGCCACGGTAAATGGAAATAACTACACAATGTGGTTTTTCAACTAGCATTTGTCAATCAGGTCTTGTTGAATACAACCAAGTTATCCGCAAATTGAGTTAAGTACTCTAAGAATGAAAGTGAAATTGAAAGATCGAAACTTATTTGTAAGATACCAAACTATTTTAATATACCTACGCAAGTACTTATTTACAAAATTATATACTTTCCTAATCATATTTACAACTAATTATGAATATCCAATCCTAACAAAATCAAGTGCATATTCCAATCCCAACAAAAGAAATTTAAACTCTACAACCTTATTGGTACAAGTATAACTTAGACTAAAGGAAAAAGGGTGAGGTTTACTTAAAGGAGAGTAAATAATAACACATGTTATGGTTCCCTCCTTAGATGATCCACCATCAAAGTGCGTTTGCCATAATTGGTCATCATTATATTTGGTTGAAAGAGTAATTAAAGCAATAGTTATGTCTTCAATAAAGATGGAATAAGTACCCTAATTAAATTCAATAACATTAAACGAGGGCTACGAGAGAATTTCAATATAAGCAGTGACTCTTTACTCACAATAATCAATTATATTTTTTGGACTCCAAGGAATGATAAGATGGGTTCCCTCCATAGAATAATACCCACAGGTTAGTGCTTTCCAATCTCTACCTAATGTCAATCACTTGAATTCTATGTGTTGTTTGTATCTAGGTTGGGTGAGCACACATTGCCATGATGATATCCTTGATTTCTCTCATTGTGGATTATTGATGGCTATTAAATGTGAGCATATACCTAGGATTTTCATTAGTGCAAGACAATCCAAGCTCCTCCATAATTGTTTTTTGACATAACATTAGGTCTAGACCTGCTATCAATTAGATAACCATGAGCTACTTTGTCCATAATTTTCATTGAGATGAAAAAAATAGTATTTTTTGGGAGAAGGATGTGTGTAAACTCCTAATACTTAATTTTGGTTGAGGTATTCTTCATTAGCTACTACTAAGTTAGTAACTGGAGTCCGAGGAATAAGATTTGTTTCATTTTAAGGTCCTTTAGCTAAAAACTTAAATTTTGTCTTTGTTTGGGTGTACAAGCCAAATCTAACAATGTCACATTTGATTTCACTTTGGCAAGTTCATCAATAATGTTATATCTTTTAGTTGGAATATTTTAAGAGGGAAATGACTATTGAGTAGGATAAACATGTCTTTTCATGGCACTATTAGGGACGACAACAAGTTGTCTTTGAGCAAAAAAATTGTATTTCTATTAAAATATGTGCCCTTATTTCAATTATTAAAAGCTTGAATTCTTGTTACCACATCCATTACATCTTTGTCATCTATCCAATCCAAAGCATTAATTGTTTGAGCAATTTTTTATACCAAAGATGCATTCTTTCGTAGCTTTCATCACTTCGCAAGTACAGGGATCACGATGGTAATCACAAAAATTCCATCATGGATTCATCAATAGAGTTCAATTATGATTATCTTGAGGTTGTGGGGGAGGTGTTGCAATGCCAAATTCCCTTGCACTATTGGAGATTAATTTATCCTCTCAAAAGATATCAAATGATTGTTCATGTATTGCAAGAGTTGAAGCATTGCATTCAAGTCAAGGATCTTACTTGGATCAATGAGGGGAAGTCCAGTTAGTTTGGCTTATTCTTTGTATTCTAAACATGTTTGTAAAGTCAAACCTAAGTCATTTACACATTTCTCTTCTAATTGATTTTGGAATGAGGCAGGCAGAGTGTTGTAATAATGGATGAGGATTCGTGGCTATGTGGGATAATTAGTTCAGGAATCTTGTTTTAAATCTTTGTGAAACATAAGTTAAATGATTTGATTGATTCTCTAGAATCAAATACGAAATTATTGTAATATTTTAAACAATATGTTGGGCCTTGAGGTTTCCCATAACTAGACCTGAACCAATAATAGAGTTCATTCCAAGTTGTAAAAGATTTAGGAGGAAGACCAAAGAAGTCAACCACAACTTTCCCTTCTAAATAATTCATGAATAGATGCATACATGAAAGGTGTTTAATCTTTTCAACATGAAAGGTGAGAATTCACTTTTTTTAATCACTAGCACATCCACATCAGTGGTGGATTCGTAACTTTTTGATAGGTATCTCCATCCATCTTAGATATACCACTCTCACATATATCTAAACTGGCTAGTGATACCTATCGATGTTCTTCATCTACCACTGATGAAAATGTGTTAGTTTTCCAAGAGTGGGTTTTCCACCGAAATCAACAAACTAGCTACACTATTGTTGAACCTCCTAGAATTACTCCTACCAAAAGAGACATTTTACAGTGTCTCATTTGCCACATCCATGATGAATTTTCGCTTGTTTGTCAGAATTTGTAATGGATATATACTTAAAGCAAATGTATAGAGTTTTGTAGATATGTAACTTCCTTGAGAATTCTTGCTAGAAATTGGCATTCTTTTTATTAGAAAAAATTTACGGTTATATATAGCATTTAAATTTCAAAGGGTTCGATCTTGTATAGACATCTCATTTAGTATTTACAAGAAATTAAATGGAATAACATATTATAACCGATATTGTAGAAGAATTATTGCTTACGAAAACTCTATCAACATGCCTTTGAACATATTAATGGCCATGTTTCTAAAAATACCCAAATATTTATGAAATTGACTCTACACAACAATTTGATTGCTAAAGTTTACAAATGTATATACCCTACCCTCTTCAGATTTGAACCTATAACATCTTAGGAGAAAACATATATTTTTAACCGTTAGATCCACTCAAACTATAGAATCTATATTATATACCTAAAACTTAATTATAGATATTATTTATAAAAAATACCATATATATGATCATCTAAAATATCAATTATCAACCCAATTTAAATGGACATATCTCCATAATATAAGCACAAAACTCATTATTGTCTTTAAAAATACTCTTATTTCATAATCAAAGATTAATTATATTTGTTTTAAAAAAATACTCTTATTTCATTATATAACATCAATTAAACTGTGATTTGATTATATTATTTGACATTGTTAAGATTTTAGAAATACAATTAAAGGTTTGTGGATTAAGGTTAAGGTTAGTGAGGATTTTTTAAGATAGGAAATGGTGTTTGTTTTAGGGACTCTTATGTTTTATGTTGGTACTAAGTGTAAGTGTGGTAAAGTAGTGTCATGGGGTGGATGGAGACTCTTTAGAATTTTGAATAAATTATTAGTCACTTTAAAAGTTTGAAATTCATAATTACTTTTTTTTTAACGTTTAAAATAAAATGATCAAATGAAACATAACTAATGTAAACTTATTGAATATTTCTCTTCATTTCTAAAATAGTACCAAGGTAAAAGTACCCCAAGGTAAACTAGATTCTTAAATTCTTTCTTTAGATGAAGTGTACAATAATCAAATTCTTTCAAACCACTTGAACTAAATACATTCTTAGCCAGTCCCATTATCGCCTTGCAATTGTCCCTAACTAAATTTCAACTAAAAGGAGGTTTGAAAAAGTACCTTAATCAACGATTACAACTTTGGGTCATCTATGAAAATATAACAAGCGTCTTTTGAGGTAACCACAAATAGATTCTTTGGAAAAATATTATGTAACAAGATGGGCTGCTAAGCAGCAAGTCCCTGCCTAAGTAAAAAGCAAAAAGCTAATGATCATAGTACATAATCCCTAAGTCTCATTACTGATAGTTGCTCTTCACGTGCTCCCGCAGATAAACAGATGGATAAATAGATGGATAGTGCAAAAGTTGACAA
>LPNX010826091.1:1254166-1277212 GCA_001517045.1 Pseudotsuga menziesii | reverse complement strand
TGTTTAAGTAACAAGTTTACTAGGGATGTCATTCACTTTTATATATATATATAAAAGTGAATGACATCCCTAGTAAACTTGTTACTTAAACAAATGCTCTTAACACATAGGGATACCTAAAAACTTAGGAAGAAAATACAAGTATTTTGTTAAAAAAGATCTCTAAGAATGATGTAAAAAGGTGGAAATAAGAAAGATGTAACAAACTCTTCCCCTAATATACACCATTAATAAACCTTATAATAGGTAGAACGAATTTCTCACATGATGCGGTGATGGTGTGGTTAGATTTCGAACTTTGACAAATGTATATTGAATTATGTATTATCTCAAGTTTCTTATTTGATGTCATCTACACTCAAACACATCTTAAGTAATCAACCATTATGCTAATTGGAAGCCCGCTACCTTTGTTGATGGCATATATTGTTGTGGATCAAACCTCACAACCAATGTAAAATGGCAAATAAAATAAAAAAAAATTCAAATCTTAAAAACTATTCAAATATATTGACCCTAAGAAAAAAAAATACAAACACATACATGATGGAACTCTCTCCTCTTAAAATATGATTGAAAACTATCACCCATAAAAGACTTCAATGGCTAGGCTTCCTCTCCAATAAACCATATTAAAACTAAGAACCATTATACAAACCATCTTGAACTAAGAGACATTACAATAATCACCCCCCAAAAAAACTTTTGCCACTAATGAGTAACTATATAAAAGTGTCACAAAAAGATATATCATACCGAAAAGGTAATTCAAATTATGGTAACCTCCTTTTACATCTTTAAGAATATTTCACCAAACGGATGCACAAATGTTTACACTTGATTGGGTTAGGATTACCCTAAAACAATAATGCAATAATGATTTATCACATTTGGAAGATAAATTCATGATACCTAAAACCTAAAGTTAAATCACTAAATTACTATTCAAAATTTAAATATCTAATTTAACTTGTTTTCTTATTTTAATAATAACTAAATCAATTTTATTAATTAAATTTTAAATATCTAATTAAATTTTTTTTTATTTGTTTTTTATTATAAATAAGTTAGCAAGCTCTATGTTACTTTAAACAAAAATTACAGCGTATACAATTTAGGCCTTCCCCATGGGAAATCTAGCCATAGATAAAACAAGAAGTTGTCTCTAAGGGTCCAAGAAGTACTGGTATTCCCGAGATATTGACGAAAAGAAGCAAGTGTAAACTTTGTATAACCATGATAACTAAAAATAAAAAAACTCTTTTTTAAAGAAACTAAACTAGGTTTTCACTTCATCATCGGAAATGGGAATTGGGGGAGCACCTCTTACCTGTGAGAGGATTTGGGTGTTGAAGTTGAATTGGGCGTTGAGAAAAGCAAAATCCAAACCTGTAGTAGCTTTGAAGATTATGTTTAGATTGCTCTACATTTTACTTTTTTCTTCTCCAAGTTCATCAAATTGCAATAGAACTTTGTTCCTTTCTTCTCGACAAACAAGAAGAATCTTACCCAATAAGGACGCAACAAGGAATTTGTTTGCCAATAGAGTGTTACAGTCTTCTAGTTTTTTGTTTCTCTAGTGCGAATGTATATTGTGTCTTGAAACCAAGGAATCTTCTCTGTAGCAATGTTCTTACACATGATGAAATCTTGCTCCACATTTACCCAAACCCGGCTTTGGAAATTTTGTTCGGAATGGAGGCCAAAATTTGGTTGATCTAGGTGGTTTTAGCTTCACCTTATTCTACCTACACTTTAGTTTGGGCACAACTATTGTTTCCCCTCTTCCACTATCACACCCTTCCCTTTCCTGACATTGTTTGGGAGAAGTTGAGTGTTGGAATGACACTAGAGTTATCCAAAGAGAGAGGAGAAGCTTGAGAGATTGTCGGAGAAGGGAATAAGAGAATCCATACAAAGGAAGAAGGGGGAGAGACTAAAAGTTTCTTGAATCGGAGAAAACCCTTTCCCAAAAATAACTTCCAAATACAACACCCACATCATAGAGAAAGGCGTAAAGAGACTTAAAAAAATGAAGACATGACCTTACTATCGAGATCCTTCTTCCTTCCCCATACAATCTTCCTCGACATCATTCGATAAATCCCATTTATTGCATACCAATACATCATGTAACCCTTTGTGGTAATTGAATGCTTACTAACTAGTCATGCGACGTTGAGTCCATCCTAGAAATAAACAAAATATGAAGGATTTGCATGAACCTTTGTACCATGTAGTCCCAATCCACCCTCTTATTAGTCCTCTATCCATGTTATCGATGAGTAACCATTTGTCCTGCGTCCCTTAATTGGTTGAGTGGGGGAATTGTGGAGTGAACGACATGCTCGCCGACATGTCTCATCCCTATCACTCCATCCGGGGAAATATTAATTATGTCAACATAATTTATACCCAACATTAAAATATAAAAAAGAAATTAAATACCCTTTACGATGTTTTACAACACCTATTCATATCTCTTTCCATATTGTTAATTCAAATCATACATTTTAATATCGTCCACCTTTAGCTATTAATTTTAGCGCTTCTTCCAATTACCTATTCTCAAGGGATTCTCGTTAAACAAAAAATATGACTAAAAATAGACATTTCAAGTTTTTGAATTTGCCAAAAATGTGTTAATATCTCATCTTTATTTTGACATGTTGGAAAATTACCAATTTGTTATCGTTGTGCCTTTACATTGAAAGGTGGGAAAAAAAAGCCAATTTGTAATTTAAATTACCACAAATATTCTTCTCATCTTTTTAAAAATGCTTATATAACTCTTCCCTCTTGTATTTGAAAATGAGTTGAACGGTGAGCTTTCTATAAATTCTTGTAGTTATTACCTTATGTATTTATGTTTGATGAAAGCGAGCTCAAAGATATAATATGCCTAATGACTGTAGGAAGGTAAAATATTCTCTCTTTTGCCCTTTTTTATTCCATGGAATTGACATTGAATGAACCAGTGTTAATGGGAAATCAATGTTTGATTGCCTATGTTGGTGGTTAAACCTTTTCAACATGAAAGGTGGGAATTCACCCTTTCATCATTTTTTTACTATTGCTAGGACATCCACAACAGTGATGGATGAAAACATTGATAGGTATCACCATCCATCTCAAATATACCAATATCACATATACATGAACTATACAAGGATATGTATTGGTGTTCTTCATCTATGAATGATGTGGATGTGCTAGTTTACTAAGAGTTCATTAGCCACACAAAGCAATAAATCAGTTGCACTATTGTCGAGCCTGCTATACTTACTCCTATTAAAGGAGCCATTGTTTTCCACATCCATGACAACTTCATGTGCAAACTTGACTCCTTATTTAATTTTCAACACTCCTATAATATCATTCTCTTCTTAAAATTGTTTCCTATGGTTATATTTTGTCTTGAAATATAATAAGAACATAAGTTCCCCCCAATTAAATAGTTAAATAACAAATCGGGTCATGCTAATAAGGCAAGGTCTTAAAGCCATGAGTTCAAATCAACTTCCCCTCCCAACTTTTTTCAGGAAAACCCTCTTGGTGTATCGGTAGCTTTTATATTGTGGTCATTAGAAACATTTGTCTACAATGCCATGGTCAACTTATTAATAACTATATGGAGAAGCAACCTCCGAGGCCTGGCTCGATTTGGGCTTTGTTTTGGACAACAACTTTTCTATACTAGTGGATGAGATGACACCTATGGAGTGTTTAAAATTAGAGGGTTCAACATTTTTTATTGCCTCAACAACATTTATATCTGCAACTCACCCAATCCAAGATCACTCCAAGGTACATGTCAAGAAGTAGCCACAATCTCTTCGGCAGGGACAATATGTCGCATGCTCCAACTCTTAGTTAACAATCATACAATAACATTATTGGATGGTGGGGATTAAAAGGGGAAAACAATTGGGCATATCCCCATCATCCAATATTGCACCCTCCATCCAATTCCAAAATAATAATGTGTATTGATGTTAATTAATAACTATTCGGAGAAGTTACCTTTGAGTCCTTCGATCCATACTTTGTTTTGGATGGAAATTTTCTCAAGTGGAATAGACGACACCCATGGAGTGTATGAAAGTAGATGGAATTACCCTCAATTGCCTCAAATAGATGATGGTTTTTTCTCTATAAGTATCTTGGATTGGATCTGTTATGGATATAAACATCATTGTCCTTTTGATAAAAAAAGTATCAAGAGGACTTGGTTTGTTGTCTTTTGATGGATTGGGGGGCCTTGTAAGCGACATTGGGATCTATAGTTTATAATCGCTAGAGACTGCATTATAAAAATGATGATTTATTGAAATACATGTTAGTGATGTTCATTGTGGAAACAACACTTGTACAAGAAAGGGGCACCATTAGCATATAACGATTAAAAATCAAAGCTATGGAGAAACAAAATTTGCAAATTCAAGTTACGAAATAATTGTTTTTCATAAGCTTATTGTAACTATTTTTATTTGAAAAAATGGGTTGTTATACTTTATATAATTATATTTCTATCTACAAATATATTCCAAGAAAACCCACATGAGAAACTTAAGGGATGCTTCCAAACTTTCTTAGATGACATCCCTAATGAACATATCAGTGTAAACTAGTGCACTTGACTCAGGGGTATTTGAATTAGACACCCGATGGCAAGGACTTGTTAGGAGGGAAAGTCAACTTCTATACCAATGACATCTTTTGGTGTAGTGGTACAGGATATGGCATCATGCGATTTGTATGCATTCAGTGAGCGGGGGTGGACCCCTCGAGGGGAAATTTTCTAAATCCTCTTAGCATATTTTAGTTCTTTATGAAACCCCCATATGTATTGTATAAAAGGGCAGTGATTCATGGCATTGTATCATAAGAGACAAAAGCATTGTAAATATTTTGTCAGGAAATAATGATTAAATATCAAAGCATAAACACACACACACACAGACTTATACACACGCACACACACTAACACACACACACACATGAAAATCAATATTTTGTCTACATAAGAATTATAGTCGAATGTTACTGTGATATAGAATGCATCCATAATGGAAAACATTTTTTTAGTTAACCAAATGAGGTTAATGACACTAAAAAGATGTACACCATTGAAATAATTAGGAGTCTAAAAAAATTAGATACAAAAGCCTAAAGGCTGGAAATACAATCCCTTATAAGAAGTAGCAGTAAGACGAATGTAAGAGGTGAAAGGAGGTAGGATCTAACCAAATGCTCCACCACCATACACGGGTAATAAACTTTGTAATATGTTTTATATTCTCTCAAGGTGTTGTGGATGTGGTCCTATCTCAACCTTTTGAGAGATGTGCATCAAATTATTTATTCTCTTGTTTATTATTTGTTGTTATTCACATATTAAAAACACATCTTAACAAATCAACCATTATGTTAATAGGATGGCCACTAACATCGTGTACATCTCCATTGTCATAACAATGATGGTATGATGGAACTTATATGTTATTAAGGGTGGTATGATGGAACTTATACGATAGTTAAATCAATTTTATTATTCAAGTTTTAAATATCTAATTTAACTTTTTTCTCATTTTAACAATAACTAAAACAATTTTTTTAATCAAATTTTAAATATCTAATTTAAATTTTTACTTATTTGAATATTTTTTTAATAAGTTAACAAGTTCTATATTACTTCAAACAAAAATTATAGAGTGTATCAGTTTAGGCCTTCCCCATGCAAAATCATGCCATACATAAAACAATAAACTATCTCTAAGAGTCTAAGAAGTACAACTACTCCTAAGATACTCAAATAAATAAGCAAATGTAAAGTTTGTTTAACTATGACAACTAAATGTCAAAAATATATTTTGCATAGAAACTAAACTAAGCTTTTGCTTCACCAAATAAATGGGAATTAAAGGGGCACCTCTTACCCGTGAGAGGATTCACATGTTGAAGTTGGAGTAGGCGTAGGAATTAAGAAAAGAAAATTCTAAACCCATAGTATCCTTGATAATTATGTTAAGCTTAATCTACATTTTTTTGTCTTCTTCTCCAAGTTCAGCCAACTACAAGAGAATTTCATTTTTTTCTTCCAAGCAACCAAGAAGAACCTTACCTAACAAGGACTTGACTTGCCAATTGAGAGCTACAGTGTTGTAGTATTTCATTTCTTTGGTGTGGGAATGTTTTGTGCCTTGAACCGGAGGACTGATCTTTGCAGCAATGTCCTTGGTCGTGATGAATTATTGCTCTACTTTTACCCTAGCCTTCACTTTGGAAAATGTTTTGTGTCTTGATCCAGCAATGTCCTTCATCATAAAAAATGGGAATTAACGGGGGCTCTTGCTTGTGACAAGATTCGGGTGTTGAAGTTGGAGTTGGAGTAGGCGTTGAGAAAAGCAAAGTCCAAACATGTAGTAGCCTTGAATATTATGTTGAGATTGCTTTACATTTTACTTTTTTCTTCTCCAAGTTCATCTAATTGCAATAGAATTTCATTCCTTTCTTCTTAACAATCAAGAAGAGCCTTACCCATTAAAGACATGACAAGGAATTTGTTTTCCAATAGAGTGTTACAGTATTTTAGTTTTTTGTTTCTTTGGTGCGGGTGTATATTGTGTCTTGAAACCAAGGAATCGTCTCTATAGCAATTTTCTCGGACATGATGAACTCTTGCTCCACTTTTACGCAAGGCCCCTCTTTGGAAATTGTCTCGATTGGAGGCTGGAATTTGGTTAATGTAGGTGGTTTTAGCTTCACCTTCTTCTACCTACACTTTAGTTTTGGCACTGCAATTGTTTCCCCTCTTCCATTATCGAACCCTTTCCTCTCCTTCCATTATGTAGGAGGAGTGTTGGAATGAAACTATCTAGTTACCCAAAGAGAGAGAAGAAGCTTGAGAGATTGTCCTAGAAGGGAACAAGAAAATCCATACGAAGAAAATCCATACAAAGGCAAGAGGGGGAGAGGATAGAAGTTTCTTGAATCAGAGCAAATCCTTCCCCAAAAATAACTTCCAAATACAACACCCACATCACAGAGAGACATAAAGAGACTAGAAAAATGTAAGGCACAACCTTACTATCGAGATCCTTCTTCCTTCCCTGAACAATTTGCACTCTCCTCGGCATCATTCTCTAAGTGACATTTCTTACATACCAAACCATGATGTAACCCTTTGTGGTAATTGGATGCTTACTAACCAATCATGCGATGTTGAGTCCATCCTGGAGAGAAACAAAATACGAAGAATTCTCTCATAATCTTTGCACCATGTTGTCCCAATCCACCCTTTTATCAGTCGCCGATCCATGTTATCGATGAGTAACTATCCATCGTGCATCGCTTAATTGGTTGAGTGGACGCATTGTCGAGTAAACCGCATGCTCGCTGCCATGTTTCATTCGTATCACCCCATCCGAGAGAAATATTCTTTATGTCAACATAATTTATTCCCAACATTAAAATATAAAAAATAAACTAAATATCCTTTACAATGTTTTACAACACCTATTCATTTCTCTTTCCATATTGTTAATTCAAATCATACATTTAACATTGTCCACCTTTAGCTATTAACTTTAGCTCTTCTTCCAATTACCTCCCCTCAAGGAATTCTCGTTAAGCTAAAAAAAAATGACTTTATAATTTAAAAATAGACATTTCAAGTTTTTGAATTTGCTAAAAATGTGTTAATATTTTATCTTTATTATGACATGTTGGAAAAGTATCAATTTGCTATCAATGTACCTTTACAGTGAAAGATTGAAAAAAAAAATCAATCAATTTGTAATTTAGATTATCACGAATATTCTTTCATCTTTTTTTAAAAATGATTAGATAACTCTTTCTTTTGTATTTGAAAAGAAAATGAGTTAAACTATAAGCTTTCTATAAATTCTTATAATAATCTAATTCTTCGACGATTTCAACCCACCCAGCGTTAGACTACTCCTTCCACCAACGTCGTTAACGATCGAGTCCTCCGACGCAATCCATCCAGCGAGTATCACCCGGTCCCACGTGATTCTAACTCTGACGGGATCGGTCCATCCCTGCAAATGGCCGCCCCGTCATCGCCTTTGCCTGGACGTCCCAAGCAATTACTCACCGTGCAGGTCGTGTCATGTTCTTTGATTTCTTTGTTTTCGATTTCCATGGTCTGTTCCCACAACAGAATCGCATATTATCACGATTTTGAAGAGGCAATCTTCTGTTTGTTCTTCACCCGCATATGACATTAGGAAGATACGAATTGTTTTTAATGCAGTCGATGATGAATTGACAAAGAACTCGAAAACAACTTGTTCCACTTTTTCCCGGTTGTTTTGAATTTTGCTGGAGGCCATTTTTCAGATCAGACATGTTGTAAATGGCAAGATTTTGTTGTTTTTAGCCTATTTTTCCATGGAGCTCCGATTTACATATTGCATTAACCCCAAACCCCTTTACAGAGGGGGCTCCTTTCATCTGTTGTGTTTGCTTTTGTTTGGTATATTAGGAGTTATCAAGAGTGAAAATAGGTTCGAGGATTGATCCTATAATCTAGAACAATTATTTAGATATGAAGGCTTGTTAGAAATGATCGCAAGATTCAACAGAAAAACATCTTGCATACAATATTTTGATAATCAAGCATGGTTGTTAGCTTGGACCCGTCTGGAATTCTGTTTGGAAAACACTGCACTACATCTAGATTACCACGGATTGTATGCCTTCAGAGAGGGATGTGTGTGTATATGAGTTGTTACTCCAGCCACTTTTAATCATCAGCATTAACGTACATGGGTTTAAGATTATTGAAATTACTATAATTTGTTCTTTGCAAGATTCATGGAAAAACCATGAATGAGCTGCTTACATTCTATCTGGTAAACCCTGGGAGGGTTTTCTCGTGCCAACTCCATATTATCCAGGGTAACCTAGCGCGTCGTATTCTAAATGGAATTTGTTATGTAAAATGTAAAAATATTCTTACTGAAAAATACGCTAATATTTGATTGCAGCTTGGACAGAGATCTAAGATGGAGAACCAATGTGGAGCTCATCCCGGTCCATATAATATTGCCACAGTAACAACAACCTTCAAGTTACATGCAGTGCACATGAAGAAGTATATATCATGAAGTTGCGTCGTGGAATATTATTGTATAAAGGAATTCTGGTGGCCAATCCTTCTAATCCACTGGGTACCACATTGGAAAGGAAAACACTAAAGAATCTTACATGGGAAAACATTAAATCTTAAATGGGATGAAATATATTCATGATCAGTCTTTTTAGCCCCTGGATTCGTGAGTATTGCAGAGGTTTTACAAGCCAGTGGAACGCAAAATGACTCAGAACGCGTCCATATTGTGTACAGCCTTTCTAAAGACCTTGGCCTTCAAGACTTTAGAGTTGGTGCAGCAACATATTCCTATAAATATATGTTAAGTTTCATCCTAGTGTCGTTGCAGACTCTACATTTTCTTACAGTATGTACGCTTAAAGATAAAGCTTTCACTCCCAACAAAGACTGGCACAAGATTATGGCTTATGATTTCACTCCCAACAAAAACTGGCACAGGATTATGGCTTCTGATTTGCAGAAAGTTGGTACTAGCTGCTTGAAAAGCATTGCGGGTCTGTTATGTTCTGTTGTGTCAACCATGCCTAACTTTTTACATCAGAAAACATTGAAGGGGAAATGGACTTTAGGCGACAATCCTTTATGAGATACTGGCGGTATATTGATGCAGAGTCAAAGGATGGAGTAGTCACCTAGTCACCACTATTGGGATTATAATCCTCCCTTGTCCAATTTGGTCATTTATGTCTAAATCAGAAGTCATGTCTAAATCGGGTGTCCTTTCAGTCTATTTTTAGTCACTAGCACCATTGGGTCCACTTGGCCTAAGTGGGGTACATGTACCAGTTACTAAAGTGTGGGGAACACTAATTGAGGCCAACTGCCACTGATTGCACTTGCATGCATCAGTTTAGGAGCCTCCTAGACCAATCCCTACAAATTAGGAGCCACTAAGAGTGTCGATACCAACCTTGATTAGTTGAGTTCAGTTGGTGACTAGTCAAGCTCAATTAGTAGTCAGTTGCATTCAGTTCTAGTTCCCTACATTCAGTTCTACTCGGTTAGCGCTAGGATTACATGGTTGCATGCAGGTGAGGCGCATTTACTCACCTACCTCAATCAGTTAGACTAGTTAACTCTGAATTAGACACTTGAGTTTGGATTTTGAACTCTAATGAACTCCGATAATGATTTAGACAAGGTCAGTTAACCATTCAGTCAAGTAGAGTCCAACCAATTCGAATTTCCTCACATACATTCGAATTGCATGAGGCTATTTATCCATTGTACTCCATTGTAATTAATTATCTAATTACTTTTGGTTAATGAAAGCATTCACACTTGCAAGCCATTTTTGCATTGTTTCATTCTTCAATTGCTGAGTAAATTGTATGAACTATCTTGTGAGTTGTGTTGGTCCACTGATCTATGTGCTCAATTTAATACCCTCCCCTCATCCCGACGATGGAGATGACGCGACCTACACTGCTACTGCTGTCAACTGGGCAATCTAGTCCATGAACATAACAATTAAAAATGGATTGAACATAAAATACATACACATATGCATTGTACATGTAAATACACAGCGGAAGAAAAATGCATTCATTCAAGCATTCAACATGTTCATATTAATTCATAAAACAATTGCAGAGATTAAGCACACAACAATACTTATCTTGAGGAGAAGCTTCCCTGCAAATAGCTATGTCGCTGCAATGTTCCACCCAACCATAGGTCAGTGTGCTCCTCAATCTCTCAGCACCACTGCCACCCTCGAGCTGGGCATGATATCCACAAGGAACTAAGGAACAATAGGCTTACACACAACAAGACCATACACACATAGTCAAGCCAACACACAGTTGGGTTTCACAAACTGTCAATCCCAACCAATAAACAATTGGGTTTCACGGGCTACTAAGGAAATAAGCCAATAGCACATGGGTTCGTTAGAATTACTCGGCCAAGCCAACTCTCACATCAAAACACAGTCAGCCAATTAACAGATGGGTTCCTTGGACTTTCTCAGCCAAGCCAACAATCTCATCCAAACACAGTCACCCCTCTAACAGATGGGTTCCTTGGACTTACTCAGCCAAGTCAACACAATGATGCACTTCACAACCAATGTAAGTTCTGGGTATGGACAAAATCATCATGGGAAGACAAAACGAAAATGGAAACAAGGGGAAAACAACCCTTTGATAGAAAATTTGATTTTAGAGACATCTATGGCTTCACATGGGCAAAAATGGCCTCTTCAAACCCCCAATTCGTGGATCTGAATTCAGAAAACGCCTATGGACATTCCAGGTGCAAAAGCGACTGCCATAAACCCAAAATCGTGGTTCTCTTCTACCCATTTTTGCAGTAATACAAAAAGTGGATTCTGGGCATGGAGAAGTGAAGAAAACGACAAAGATCGTGAGGGGAAAACGCCCAACAAGCTCAGCTGCATGAGGAAAGGAAAAACATCCTCTTAAATCCCCAAAATTGTGGATCTTTTCTCTAATTTACTCAGCAACACAAAAACAAGTTCCCAACCCTTGAAGAATGAAGAAAAATGCAGGAAAACATGAAGGAGAGGGCTCAGCCACCTTCAATTGCATGAGAGAGCCAAACATCAATGAGAGAATGGGGTGAGGAATGAATTTCTGAGCTCTTAATTTCCCAATAAGCCAAAACATGTTTCTCCAAAATGGGTGATCTTCCCATTTCAAATTTGACCCCCATATCTTTCCCATCCGAAGGAAATAACTTCCTCAACCAATTTCTGGTAGAATATAAATGATTGAGAAAAAGACAAAATGAGTAGTTGACAGTTTTATGGGTGTCCCCCCTTTGACATTTGGCTTTTCCCCATTGGCCAACGAGTTTGAATATTTCCTCCTCCTTATTCCTTGTGAAATCATGCACCCATCTCTTTAATGTTGCGGTGCATAGCTAGTTGTGGTATTTTTATTAATTTGCATTTTTACATGATGTCTTAAAAAATAGTGTGCCTGGCTAGCACATAAACCATCGGCATCGATTTTAATCGCCGATACATATGACACTAAATCGATGGTGGAGCCTTTGCCTTGAGATCCACACCATGATCAAATAAAAAAATATTTACATCATGTACAATTCAATACCATGGGGTCGAAGCCAGGGCACACATGCCCTTCCCCCTTGGGGTCAGAACCGCGGTGTTACACCTGAGGGGTGGTGAGTAATTGCTCGGGACATCTAGGTGACGACAGGATGGGCATTTGCAGGTATGGATCAATCCCGTCAGAGTTACAATCATGTGGGACCGGCGTGATACTTGCTGGATGGATTGTGCCAGAGGACCCGATCGTTAACAACGTCAATGGACGGAGTAGTCTAACGTCAGGAGAAATCGTCTAAACGTTAGACTAATCCAGCTCAAAGTTACCAGATGCCCAATGAAATATTCTCTCTTTCACCCTTTTTTATTCCATGGAATTGACATTGAATGAACTAGTGTTAATGGGAAATTAATGTTTCATTGCCTATGTTGGCAGTTAAGCCTTTTCAACATGAAATATGGGAATTCACCCTTTTATCATTTTTTTTATTATCGCTAGAACATCCACATCAATGGTGGATGGAAAACGTTGATAGGTATCAACATCCATCTTAGATATTCCAATATCACATATACATGAACTAGATAAGGATACTTATTGGTGTTCTTCATCTACAGTTGATGTGGATGTGCTAGTTTACCAAGAGTTCATTACCCACAAAAAGCAATAAATCAGTTGCACTATGGTCGAGCCTCCTATACTTACTCCTATTAAAAGTGTCATTGTTTTCCACATCCATGGCAACTTCATGCGCATACTTGCTTCCTTATTTAATTTTCAACACTACTACAATATCATTCTCTTCTTATAATGGTTTCCTATAGTTATATTTTACCTTGAAATATAAGAAGAACAAAAGTTCCCCACAATTAAATAGTTAAAGAACAAATCGGGCCATGCTAATAAGGCGAGGTCTCAAATCCATGAGTTCAAATCAAATGCATCTCCCAACATTTTGCAAGGAAATCTTAATCGCGATGATGACTGCAGGTTTAATCAACTCTTGAGTAGTTCCTTCTCCATAGCAATCTCCAAATCTTTCATGAAGGTGCCCATTTTGAAAACTCCCTTTTCACCATGACCTCGTTGCCAAAATGTAATTGATCTTTTTTGTGAACAAAATATTTCTGAGTTTAGAATATAAGAATTTTGAAGATGTTTTGTTAGACTTTTTTGGATTGCATTATGTAACTTACAACGGTATGAGATATTATGTTAGATGTGTACGCAAATCATGTATCTCTATTTGTTATGTTTGAATTTATTTTATTACACATATTAAATGTGTTAAATTTTTGCATTAGGATATAATTATTAATAATTTGAAAATAGTATATTTCATTTTAAAAGATTTAATTGTTGAAATATTTAAATAATATAATTATTACATGTTTATTAATAATATTTAACATTAAAATATTTCATCATAAGAATGTTAATAAGTTGAATATAAACAATATAACCTGGATGTGGGTACTAGCGACAAGACCTCCGCATGGAGGCTGCAGCGCGATAGAAGATTGTGGCGAAGGCACATGAGTGGTCCCTTCAAGTTAATGACGAAAGGTTGGAAATTATAAGAGAGCTACCCTATGAGGGTACGTAGTACCCGTAACTACGGCTACATAAGGAAGATAGATTTAAAAATTACTCAAGGGGATGATGTTTGTGAAAGGCAATGGATTGTCCATGGATACACACCTTGGATTACCTCCAGAGAGTTCGAGTTTGGAAATTATGATAATGTATGGAGAAATGCATTTAAATATTGTGGGTGGTGGAAGCGACAAGTTCCATAGAGCTTGGTTTCGGTGGTCTATCTGCGAGAAACCCACTGGTGGTCACTGGGTCGAATCACTTGCGTGAATTCTTAGGCTGACGAGAGTGTTGATGGAAACTCGAGGCATGAGATCCCATCGTGAGGGCAAGGGGAAGCAGATCGAGGCTCCGTCGAAAGCCAGCGGGGAGTAGGGGAAGGCCGCTCAGGCGACGCTTAACTTCATATTTTGTCCCACAGGAGATTCAACACGAGATTGATGACATAGAAAGGGAATTGTGGGAGGAGCTTGACTTTACCCAGCCAGCGGAAGAAATGAATACTTTGGTGAACTGAATTCCAGACCCTGGCTCTACGCGAGCTCGCATGGTTCTCTATCTATGACTTGTCAGTGGGGAATTATTGGGTGGTAAAGGGTGCACTAGCTCGTGTTCTGATGGAAAGCGAGGAGAATTTGAAGGGAGATGATGAACCGGTTAACCTCTGGAAGGAACATTATGAGGATTCCTTGCTCATGCACAGAAATATTGATTTCATCGTGAGCAAGATGGGTATTCATTTCGTTTTGGAGGGTGTATATGTTTGGGGACTCGTTGAAATCGCAATTGCCTCATGGGTTGGAGGGTCTTTCAATGTAGTCATCGGCGAAGTTGGATGGATTTCCTGGCAATCCCCAGGATCCGTAGTTTATTTGATCTGAAATTTTTGTTAGTCAATTTTGGAGTGGGATATGGGCTCACCAAAATGCCTCGTTTTCTCCCACCCGCTTTTTACAAAACCGCTCTTCACCACCATCGGTTGTGTTGTCCAATTTGTATTCTGCCCCACCTGACATGTCGATGTCGTTGTCAAATCCAACTTGCAAAAAGATCGATTGTCTTACCCAAGATCGATTGTCTTACCCAAGATGCATGAGTAGAGTCATCTTGTCCTCACCCAAGGATCATTATGGTAGTTTTAAAATCCCTTACCAACCTCCCGAGTCCCGATTCCTCCCTCCCTCGTTCAAACCAAATTTGCGAGGGAATTACAGTGCATTGCGCTTTTTCCCCTGCAACATATCGTTTAGATCTGGTCAACAGTATGGAGTTGTTGTCGCTACAGTGACTAGTCCCACAAACCTGTATATGTGAAGAATGGATAGAGAGATTCACGCAAGAAAAGGATGTGCACGAGATAGTCAAACAGTGGTGGATTCCATCCAAAGCTTTAAAAATAGCTAGTGATAAAGTGTACTCTACCAAGTATTTGTGGGAGAAGGTTAAAGACTCGGTGGTACTAATGATTCGGACGTATGCACTTCCAGACTCTCAGCAGCTATGGGTAAGTCGGGTTTCATTATGTATGAAATCTTTGAACGTAGCACTATGCTTAACTAGGCATAAAGAATTTTTAGCAGTCTCATTTGCACCCTACAAAAAGGCCAATGCACCTAAAGAATCAGCCAAACTAGTAAGTTGAAGTGCCAAAGAACATTCCTGCATTGTGCAGGAATTTGATTAAAATTTCAGTTCAACAACCCATCCAGAAGGCAATATGCTAGGTTTTAAGAATTTAATTTGGGTTCGGCCATGTTGTGCTTCTGTTGCACGACTTATAGTCCATAATGAATTACTTGAAGGATTCTGTCATTCAAAAGAACCTGACCAGCATAATTCAGAATTTAGGCTTTTGGAGTACCATAGAGACTCATACAAAGGACCTGGCATATTAGAACAGACGGAGGTCACACCAAAAAATCGGGAAGGGGCTTTTTCTCTCACTCAGGTGTCCATGATTATGACTTCAGCAAAACCAGCGAAGTAAAGAGTATTTGTACAATTTTGTTCACCCTAATATAGCTACTGTATGCTTTCACATTCAAATATTGTCATTCACGTTCTGGTAAGTATAACTCGTATATGAAAGGGATTGTATAAATTACATCCGCACACCAGAAATTAATCCAAGGATTAAATTTCCTAGAAATCGTTTGAGTTTATAATATTGCATTAAGGATTAAGGCCAACTAGTAAATGTTGTTATATGTATGGAACCTGCATATATTTTTGAATCGGAATCCCATATCCCACTCCGTACATAAACTCAATGAACGTGAGAATTTATGTTACGGGACGTGAAGATGAGTAAGGGACATACTTGAAAAAGCTTTACTACAATTGCTCAAACATGAGCTGGAGAGGGAAGATGTGATGAAACACTGAACGCATCCAAGACGAAATTCATTTTATGTATTTTTTATGTATTTTTCAATTTGTATACAAGGAATAGCTGGATCAATTATTTCTTTGGATATCAACAATGTGGGTGGACCTGCTGGTTAAGCCACTCTGTCGCTGCGGCCGGAGATGCTGCAAGGGTTTTGAGCTCCTTGTTGGTTGTTTCCATCACTATGCCAAGGTGGTTGTTGGCCAGTACTCTAAACCTGCGTGAAGCTTACTTCTGTGTAAATGGATGAGTTCTATGTGAATTTGATGGAAGGATTCAGATGAATGATTATCTCTCTATCTGAATTATCTGAATTTATGAGTTGATTAATAGTTGAATACCTATATAAGGATTGATTTAACCCGTGTGTCTTTCCAACATATGTAGAGTTCTATGTTCTGGTAAACTTTTTTATATATCATATATATATAAGATCTTTTTTAAATGAAAAAAAAAAGTAGAGTTCTATGTATGATTAGTGACGGTCATACAATGACAAGAAGGGGGTTTTCTGTACATAACATCCTGTGTGGATAATTGTTGCAAGTCTAACATCCTGTGTGGATAATTGTTGCAAGTCTTATTGTGACCATTGAATCATCGATCACTGAAAGGATTGATGATGATCACATAAGCCGTTGAGTCCTAGAGAGAATTATCTTATTGTAGTCGTTTAACAGTTGAATTGACCTATGTAGTAGGTGAACGATTATAGTGAATCGTTGCATTGACATTTGTTTCCCCTGCTATGTTGAAGGGTAGTTGGTGAAAAAGCAATTCATTTATCATGGAAGGAAAAAGAAAACTCAAATTGCAGGGCATTCACAATGTAAAACATCACACAATTTAATTGACATGCAAAATTTCTGCCTCATAATTTATAATTTACACAGGAAATAGAGACTAACATCACTTGTGACTTGTAATTTCTTAAAGTTCAACGATTGTCCCAAGCATTCTGTGCATATCATATTTTCGCAAGGGGAGTGACGGGGACCAGGAATTCTCTTACATTACATATTAATTTGGAAGTTTATCATGATTTAAAAGATGCCCATGAAAAAAGTAATTTCAAACAACTGTTAAAGTAAAAATCATTGTCCAAGCCAACAAAAAAATAGCAGAAATTGAAAATAAAGGGACCTCTGCTTTAGTTGCTTCAGGAATAGACAAACTACATTTGTAAATGGAGCAGAAAAAAATTGTTATTAAGTGTGAATGCAATTTGCTTAATTTTAAGACAAATTTTCAATGCCAACAACAATACTGTAATTATGTATTACATCCTTTCCTTTTAACACACAAAACATGGATGGTTGTGGAAAAAAGGAAATAATTTCAACAAAGTAGTGTGCTAATCAATTTTGGGAAAAATAATGAAGAATTTGGGACAAATTTTGAAGTAGTGTGCTAATCAATTTTAGGAAAAAGAGTGGAGAATTTGAGACCACACATTTCGCAATGCATGCATATTAGCACAAGGTTCAGAAAGCAAGAAAAGTTGATCAGTAATGCTTTATGAATCTTGGGAGATTTAAGCTAAAAGATTTCTAAAAAAATGAAGATCCAGAAAACACCACTTCAATTTCATGCCTTTTAATGGATGGCCTGAAAGTGGAAATATATGAAGTTTGAATTTGTTTGATAATTAATTCAGTCATGTTTTCCATTGTGTATTGAACAGCAGAGATGCGGCTCTTCTCATCCCTATGACCGGTATCTAGTTTCACATTGAACTGAGGTTTACAAAAGCATAAGACTACTTAGGATCAACCTTCACTCTGTTTAAATATTTACACAGCTCAAGGATCCCCTATTTTTTATAATCATAATATATGTGCATCAATATTGCGATGTTGTGAAAACTGTGTGCCTATGGCCTGTCTTAGTGGTTTACAAAAACAAATTGACAGCCAAATAGATTTTTAATTCCAATCCTTTAATCTGATTTAGAAATTTGGGTTATTAACTATGAGGATTCCCAATTCTAGATGTCACGGATATTTACCAGCTAATCTTAAGCTTTTTTAATTCCAATAGCATTTTCTAACTCAATATCGTGTATTTTGAGACTGTAATGACCACATATCTAAATCAGGTGGTTGTACATAATATATGTCCCAAATCTGCTACAGGATTTGATAAATTCATGCTTTACCTGTTTCAAACGGGCTCCTGCTATAAGGATGCAAATAAGAATGTTTGTGATTGCTCTTTTCAATTGCAGAATTTAATCGTTCTTAATTGTCATCAAAACATTAAAGTATGAATTATATAGTAACAAATCTTGCAACCAACAATGGTAGATTTTGCATTGAATTTAGAACTATAAAAAATGTATCAAAAAATGTAGTATTTCCATTTCTAGTAGTGCAGCTTGATTTTATCAATCCAATTCAGGGAATAATGTCAACCTTGTTCGCCTTATTAATGGTGTTTGTGTAACATGAGAGACATCACCTGAAAATACACATACCAAACAATTAAAATTTATAATGTTTCACAAGTAATCCAACAAAACATTAACCTAATTCAAAAACAAACCTATTAATAGATTCATGGTTGGAAGTGACTCTAATTGTGATTGTGTAATATTGATCGATGATGGTTGAGATGGATTTGATTTTTTTTTAATGCAATTCATATGCCTTGCAATCCTTTGTGGTGTGGCTCGCAAAACACGCTCTCCACTTGTCAATATATTACAATTATAAGATTCTATATGTTATTTGACTCCATTTGACATATTTTAGTTCAAATAATAACACAAATAATACCTGGAACAATTGTTGTTGACCTCTTATTTGCATACATTGCCTCTAGTTTCTTTTCGAGAGATTTCTTCTTCAAACAAGCTCCATCTGCTATTGGAAAATTATATTGCGTTGCATCAGCATTGGAAATGAGTTTGGAAGCATTGTCACAACCTTGAATGGGTGTAGTGTTCATGGAGGCAACCAACTTGAGTATCCCAATAGAGGGGAAGTTGAAAGATTCATATTGTTCTACATCCACATTCAAGTCTGGCAGCAACAGGTGTTTCTTTTGTCGTTGGAAAGACCTCTTTTTGGGGCTTAGAAAGCTTTTATTTTGATTCAATGTGTGCTCATTATCATTATACTTAAAATAAAAATCATTTATGCATTCATTATTCATTTCAACAACAAACTTGTCCACAAGCACTTCCATGAATAATGCCTTTGAAATAGAATGTGGATGTTGCATCATTGTTTCTTGGATCTTTTTGTTGAATCTATCAAAAATCTCTTGGCATCGACCAAGATCAGAGTTATTAATTTCATTGATGATAGGATCATCGGATTCCTTTCTTGCATTTGACATGTTTTGGTCATCAACAATGTCATAATCATGTTGCATGATTGGAGACCCACTATTTGTGATATCAATATCAACATCAAACTTAGCTAAATGATTAATGTCCATAGAATTGCTAATGTCTCCACGCAACATGCCTATTTTAATGACATGCTTACAAAAATTGCATTGCATAGCCCATATGTAATCACAAGAACTAAATCCTTGATCTGAATAAATCACAAGATATGTTTTCAAAGACAGTTGACTTTGCACCCAATAGGAATTTTGAATATCAACATGTAGAATACAATGATGGTCAGGAATAATTTTCGCTTTCTCCATAGATGCCTCTAACATATGCTCTAACTTGTAGTTATTTACAAAACTAGCTTTTTTTTTACGAGCAATGTTCCAATAATACAATTCAACTCTTTTGAGGAGAGTGTAGATAAACCAATCCATCCGCCGTGCACACTTCCATCTACGATCATTTCATAATCTTGTTTCTAAAAAGAAATGATAACTTTCAATGGCATTGTTTGTCTCTTGGTTAGCATGACGAAATTTTCTATAACATTTTTCCCACATATCTGCAATAAATGTATACAATTAAGAAATTTGCCATATTCAACAAACAAATCATTTTGCTACAAATTTAATAGATTTTTACGATATTTTTGGTCTTGCATCCAATTTCTTGAAAAGTACTCCAAGAAATGCTTCTCATTTGAAAATTCATCATAAAAATGATTCAAAGCTTGGATAACAGACTCTGGATCATGGCAATTATTCATGATTGCACCTAATGCTGAAAACATTTTCTTTCCAATTTCCTCACAACTAGTCAACTTGTAAACATTCTTTAACCAAGCTCTTTTAACATGCCATACACATAATAAAACTTGACAACTGACAATGGATCTGCAACAAGAAAAAAACATTTGTATCAAATAAACAAATTAGTAAATCGAAAAAAGCATTGAGCACATATGAGTACTTATTATCCAAATATAATACCTTATTGCATTGATTTCAGCCAATGCATCATCTTTCATGAATGCATTCATTGTCCATTCAAGTTAAGTTGTTGACCTCTATCCATGAGTTTTGACAACCATAATGAGATGTCAGAAGACCTATTTCGTGATGACACGACCCATGCAATCGGGACTCCACTTTGTTGCTTGTCAAATATGAGTAGAATGTACAATTGATATTGCATCCACACCATCGTAAATATTAAAGATGATTAAATAAAAAATAAAAATAAATTGCATATACATATGTGCCGATAATTAAATAAATATTCACCCCGTATTTGTAGGTGCTAAATGTGGAATCCATTGCAATGATACTATTATGTGAGTATTTCACCATCTTGCGCAACATCCACTATGTTTGAATACTAATGATAAATGGTGTGTCATCACCCTCAGGCCTTTGGTAGAAAAAGAATGACTTTTGCTCTTGTCGATACCATAAGTTAACACGTATTGAATCATTCTTATTGAGTTGAAATTTGGATTTAGCTAGTCTATTGAAAATGTTCTTGACATATCTTCGTGTAAAAAAGCTATCCCGGTCAATTTATGAATCCATGTTAAATCTACCTTCTCGCCTCCAACATGTGTCGCTCACAAACCATGTCAATAGATAATCCCATGTCATATAATGCCTCAACTAACAACACCATTTCTCTTGAAATACAAGGTGCATACACCGCCCTTGGATCAGTTGATCTATCAAGCTGTCCATGGCATGGCCAACCATTTTTATCCTCATTTGTATCCATATTGTATGTAATTATGGCATCCCTTGGTCTACCAACTATTTCCTTAATAATGAAAAGACATTGGCATCCTCTCTTATGAACATAGTGTTGCCTTCTTTGGGAAGGTTTTGGTGCATTCCTATTATCTTTTGGCCCATAAGAACACCAATATCTATGTACATTTGCAAATTTTCCAAACACAAAATTTAGTAAACTCATAAAACAAAATACACAATATACAACACATGTATCACAATAAATAGGCTTACATTGAATATTTATTGGAAGTGGAATCTCTATTATCAAGGTCATCCTTCACAATATTTCACATTCGTAAAAAGCTACATGGTGCATCTTAATTGATTTCCCCCCCCTTGATGAAATCTGGAACTCTGAAATATGGAATTATTGCAACATGGTCAACAAATTTGTCCTCTTTTAGAACTTCACTCCATCTCATATCAACACTAGAAAAAATGTATCTCTAAGATGGATCTTGTACTTCTATATCCATAATAGAACTCCATTTTTCTTTCAGACCATCCTCTTTGGTATTCAACACTACACACATGTTAAAGATTGTGCTTTCTAGTATTTTGGATAAAACTATAATACAAAATTAAAAACACAAAAACCATTTGAAATCCGAAGATTGTGGATGGAACTTAATTTTAATACATGTGGAACTTGTAAAAATTATAAAACAAAGGTTTCAATTCCTGTAACACCCCGTTTTGACATTTCTACCTGAACTACTATTATTTGTTGTATTTGTTAGATTGTGAGACCTCGTCGGTTTGACGACACTGTGGACATATGGTTCTATTATTTTGCCGATATATATATGTGTGTGTGTGATGATAGTATTATGGTCGGTAGTCATGTTTAGATATGTATCATGTGTTAATTATGTCAAATGTATGGAAATTACTGAATGATGGGTACGTGGATACCGTTACAAATATATGTTGAAATAATGAATGTTATGCCAGGTGCATGGCGAATGAATGAGTTATTGTTGTCATGTTATGATGAGATATATGTGCACATATCGAGGATTATGCATGATATCCTATATTGTATGTCGAGGACTGACTTACAGGTTGAAACGGCTAAGTGATAGTTGGATCCTACGAGGTGGGAGGGCCTCGGGGACATGGACTTCGAAAGATAAAACGGTATGTGAGTGATGCATTATTTACTTTCGTATGGTTATTATGTTGTTTATTATGATGTATGTTATGACATGGGTGGGGTAGAGTTCCAGGAAACTCAACCGCCCAGATCGGTTATACGATGACAGACCGAGTACAAGTGCAACGCTGTTGTTATGTCGAGTAGAAATAGTCCCTTGTTCAATTAGGGGGGTGGAGGCTTTACCCACCGTTTATCCCCGAAACCCAGAGTCATGGGAGGGCTGTGCTACGGCGCGCTCCCCAAGGTGTGTTATGATGACTGGTGGTTGCCTGCTGGGGAAGCTTGGTCGATGTGGTCGACACTTCCGCTTACAGGTTCTAGCGGGAACCGGTCATGACTTGACATTCCAGGGTAGTCCAGCAGAGGACAGGATAGGATGTGGAAGTTAGTAATGATGTAGGTAGATAGATGTAGCGTGAAGTAGGGGTGAAAACAATATCTAACTGTAGGTGTGTAAAACCCTTGGTTAGTATGTGTCGTAAATCAGTGATGTATGAATTGTCGTAACATGGATTTCAGTAAGCTAATGGATCATACCTTGTAAATTGTCAAAACCCCAAAATTTCGAAAAATTTTAAACTTTTAAAAATAGCATAAC
>LPNX010826091.1:1227620-1242207 GCA_001517045.1 Pseudotsuga menziesii | reverse complement strand
TGAGTCATCAATCCCTACTTAGGATTAAGTTTAACATAATGTCTCAGAAAATAAATAAAACAAATTACATAATTTTACAAAATTGGGGTATGTGACAAACACNAAAACAAATTACATAATTTTACAAAATTGGGGTATGTGACATACACACCCCCTTAAAATGTAACATCGTCCTCGATGTTACTTATTCTTCTTCCTCAGGAATCTCCTGGAAAATATTTGGGTATGCTTCCCGCATCTTGCTTTCCAGTTCCCAAGTAGCTTCTTCAGGACTAAGGTGCTTCCATTGCACCTTCAGCTGTCCAATTGTGCGGTTCCGTAGAGTAATTTCCCTCCTCCCGAGGATACAATCCGGTTCCACCAGAACTTCCCCTTCTGGTTCTACCTGTACAACGTTCCAATCAATCACATGAGTAGCATCATGTACATATTTTTTTAAAACAGAAATATGAAAAACATTGTGCACTTTTAAATTTGGTGGTAACGCTAACTGATAAGCAACTTGACCAACTCTAGATAAAATTTCAAAGGGACCACAGTAACGTGGTGCTAATTTCACACAACTCCCCAATCTTAGGGAACTTTTCTTTGGTCTTACCTTAATGAACACATGCTCACCCACCTAGAACTCTTTAGGAGTTCTCTTCAGATCAGCTTGACTCNTTACCTTAATGAACACATGCTCACCCACCTGGAACTCTTTAGGAGTTCTCTTCAGATCAGCTTGACTCTTTTGCCGATCCTGGGCAACCTTCAAATTCTGTTGCACCTGTTTTACAATCTGTTCCATTTCTTTTAATAATTCGGGCCCCAACACTAATCTATCTACTGGATTATTCCAGGAGATAGGAGTGTTACATTTTCGTCCATACAAAATTTCAAAAGGGCTAAATTTAGCTGAAGATTGATAACTGTTATTGTATGCAAATTCTGTTAAATGCAAATAATCCTCCCATTTACCAGGCTAGTNCATTTACCAGGCTGGTCCTTAACATACATTCTCAACAGATCTTCCAACACTTGATTAACTCTTTCAGTCTGTCCATCCGTCTGAGGATGGAAAGAGGTGCTGAAATTCAGAGTGGTATTTAATCCTTTGAACAGGGATTTCCAAAAATTCCNAGTCTGTCCGTCCGTCTGAGGATGGAAAGAGGTGCTGAAATTCAGAGTGGTATTTAATCCTTTGAACAGGGATTTCCAGAAATTCCCAGTGAATTTAGGATCCATGTCTGAAATAATCACTTTCGGTACACCATGTAGTCGAAAAATCTATTTTAAGAAAATGTCTGCTATATTTGCAGCCTTATAAGTGGTTTTAACAGCAATAAAATGTGCTGCCTTACTTAATTTATCCACTACCACCATAATTGAATCATTCTGATTTTGATTTATGGGTAATCCCGTAATGAAATCTAAACTGATTATTTCCCACTTCCAGCTAGGAATAGGCAAGGGCTGCAATAACCCAGCTGGATGTTGATGTTCTGTCTTTACTTGTTGATAGTTCAAACATCTAGCTATATACTCAGCTGTTTCAGATTTCATGTTAGGCCAAAAGTAATCTTTTCTTAACATAGTGACAGTTTTCTGATAACCTGGATGCCCTGACAAAATTGGGGTATGTGACATAAATTATGCTAAAACATGTGTCGGTAAATAATAAGATCCTTGATTATGATTGATGTATGTGAATTATTACTTTTAGTGTACTTACGTGAGGAATGTAAGCAGTAGCTACGCTTACATAACTCGCCTACATATTATGAATTACATGAAATATTGTTGAGTAATGATGTCAATTAGTGTCGCTTAATATTAATTACTGTCGTTTAGTAATTAACTATTGTTGATCAATATTAATAATGTCGATTAAAGTTAATAATGATTATTAGGGTTAATAATGTTGATTAATGGTTAATTATTGTCCATTAATAATTATTTATGGTTGAATAATAAACAAAGCAATGGTTAACCTAGGTAGTGACTAATGCAATTGATTAGAATGCTTGATTGATTGTTAATGAGTTAATTAGCCAAGACTAAGGGTTGAAATGTAACTATAAGGTTAAATAAGTTGATAGTAACTTGATCCCTTAAATTAATTATGTGTTAATGATGTTAATTAATTTTAACAAGACTATGCTTATCTTTAGTAATGATTGTTAATTAGCTAATTACAAACTAAGGTGTAATTAGAATAGAAATAGGTATATGAGTCGATTAAATCATAGTGAATTTTATTTAATTAATATGACTACACATTGATAGGATTATTGTTCATAATTGATGAATTGAATTAGTGAATTTATAATTAAAGGGAATTTTACATATTATAAATATTAGAAATCATTAATTAAATGATTAGGTAAGTGTAATTAACCAATTGACAATTATTGTTAATTAAATTAAATTTGTGAAGCATGCAAATTTAAACTATATAATATATATAACATTTATTATTTATTAATTAAATGGTCAAATATTGAAATAAGAGTAAGGATATGTTTAAAATTATTATATTAAATCAAAGGATTAAAATTAATTGAATTAGAAATTTTGGTTGAGAAGTGACCCCAACCAACACCTTTTAATATTAATTTAAATAATTAAATGAGTCCAAGTCCAAGTTGAGGGCTCGAAGACTTACATGGTAGATGGAAGGGGGTGGAAAAATTTATGATGAAGATAGGGGTAGTAATGGGGAGGAAAGGTCGGCAAACATGGGGATAAGAGGGAGAAAGGAGGGAGGAGAAGGGGATCATTACCTTAGTATTTTTTTGGGGGAAGTTTTGGGGAGAGGAGAGCTACCAAGAAGGGGTTTGTTGGAGATTGTTTTTTTCTAGGGGATACAACAGTTTAGGGCTTGTACTCGGTTTGGGATCGGGGGTCCAAAGGGGTACATTTAGAGCTAGGTGGTCGGCGAGACCTCGCCAATTGGCAGGGTGGCAAGACTGATTTGGACTGGTTGAGTTTCAGAACTTGGGAAGGACTTTTGGCTGCAGGGAAAAGCAAGGAAAACGGCAAACAAGGGCAGCAACAAAGGTGGACCTACTAGCTACCTACAGGTATTTTCCAGCATTATTATGACAAATTCTGTTAATTAAATTTTAAAAGTTTATATGCCGTGATTTTCTTTGCTACCTGTACAATTAACAGTAAATTGTTAGAAGTAGATAAACGGATTTATAGATTTTCAAACTGTATATATAAAGTGAATTTTCTGACTGTAAACAAAAGTTAAAAGAGACCCAGTTGGGGCTCTACAATTCCTAGCTTACCCATCATATTTTCATTAGCATCATTTTCCATTGCTCTGCTAAGACTAGTGAGAAGTTTATATTCTTTGTTTCATTTTCCATTAAATCTGATATGTTTTAATAGGGCGGATTATTTTGAGGAAAAAGGGCATGCTATCCCTCATATGGAAGATCTTGCAGTTTTTTAGAAGGCATTAAGAACATGGGCACCATTGATTGACACCAACATCGATCCCAAGCACACCCAAGTCGATGCACAAGAATAAACCAAGATGTAATCAGAGATTGTTATTACACAGCCTAGTGTTGATGCATAACATACTGCAAATAAAACCAAAATTCAGACTTTCTTTGTAGACATATAGAGAAAGAAATGAAGAAATCTGAATTCTTGGAGCAATGAATTTAGGGATGGACTAGACCTCGACCTTGGCCATTTCTCACAATTTTCAAATTTTCTTTTTTTGGCTAAAAGCCTGCACAGAGCGCTACTAAGAGCACCCTACAGTAGCAATAAGCAGCCAAAGCTATACAACATAGGGTTTTAGAAGAAAAATATACAAGGATATAATGTTTTGCTTTCATAGAGACACCAAATACTGACTTGTCCATTTGAAGGGAGATTTAGGCAAAATCATTTGGTTGTCTTTTCATATGGTTGGTTTTTAGTGCACTGCCTGCCAAATATTTCTCTATTTCTCCTCCAATAGGCCTCTCATTCAAGCTACATAAATCCTTATTAATAGGATCGTTAAAAGTTTACACATATTACAACTACTACCTTATTAATATTTTTGTGTACCACTATATATTTCGATCCCCAAAAGTTGGTACAACTACCACCATTTTAATATTTTTTTGTACCACTATCTATTGTGATCCCCGATAGTTAATACAGCTACAACTATTTCTTGTTAGTAATATTTTTCTCTACCTACCATTCTTAATAGTTAATACAGCTACCATTCTTTAGTTTTTTGGCATCATAAGATAGAGTAAAGCAAAGATATCGATCATTTACCTCAAGATTAATTTTATATACTATAGAAATAAAATTGATATTCAAATTTGGAAAATCTAAATCATTATATTATCATTATTAACTTGTTATAAAATGTATCATTGTATTATTATTGTCATAAAATGTACCATTACATCTTCTTTACTTTAATTTTCAATCTCTTTTAATTTATATTTTCTTATTTTTATACATTATATTGTTAATGTTTTTTTCTTCTAATTTATATTTTCCTGTTTTGTTAAAAAGTGACCAATGATCTATGTTAAACTTGAATTCACAATTTAAACATTTTTCATTTTATAGCTTTTTAAGTTAGCGAGACTACTCATTCTCCCACTCCAGGCCTAATTGAAATATATTCTTTATACTGATACCGCCTCCCACCCTTACGGCGATCTAGTACCGCACCGCTCATCAGTCAGTTAGACATATATCTTACTTTAGATATTCTTTATACTGATCCCCTATAATACTCGGGAAGAAAAGGCAACAACTGGCTAACAGCAGCAGACAACCAACATATTGGGCTTGCCTCTATCCCCTCCCCTCCCCGGTGTAGTTCAGGTCTAGTGCCATAGGAGTAGGTGGACTTGGCTAACATCACTTTAGTTTTCAATATTTTGCCCTTCTTCTATTTTATGTTTTATGTTTTTCAATTTCCTTATTCAGTGAGTTTCAATCTCTTTATTTTAAATAAAAATTAAATTTTTATGTTTTTCAATCTCTTTATTCACTGAGTTTCAATCTCTCTATTTTAAATATATAAAAATGAATTCACAAATTAATTGTCTTTATTGTATTTTTAGATTTCTCTATATCAAATATCAAATATTATTATTGAATTTAATAGTACATTTATAAATATCTTACTTACGACCTATAAATATCTTGGTCAACTTACCTTATTTATCAAACTTTGGTATCTATCAGTCATTTCGGTAATCGTTACACCAACGGTGAAGGTCCATCCACCCAGATCTATAATTTTATTTTTACAAGTTTAATGAATTTACTAACCTTTCCATTTAACTCCTGCTAAACATTGATTTACTTGTTAAATCCTCTTAAATTTTATTTTAAAGTTGTTAGTTCTTAAATCCTCTTAAATTTTATTTTAAAGTTGTTTTTTCTTAAATTTTTTCTTAAAGTTGTTCATTCTTTATAGACATATAGAAAAAAGCAATGAAGAAATCTGAATTCTTAAGAGTTATGAATTTAGGGATGAACTAAGCCTCGACCTTGACCATTTCTCACAATTTTCAGAATATATATATATATTTGGGCTTAAAGCCACAAAGAGCGCTGCTAAGAGTACCAATTAGGGGGTAGGGCCATTAAGAGTACCAATTAGGGGGTAGGGCGATCTACAGTAAGTAGTCAAAGTTGTACAACATAGAGTTTTAGAATAAAAATATTAGAAGATACCAAACACTCACTTACTCATTTGAAGGGTCTACAGTAGCAGTAAGCAGTCAAAGTTGTACAACATAGAGTTTTAAAAGAAAAATATTAGAGATACCAAACACTCACTTGTTCAATTGAAGGGAGATTTAGGAAAAATCATTGGGTTGTCTTCATATAGTTGGTTTTTACTGCATTGTATGCCAAATATTTCTCCTCAATAGGCCTCGCATTCAAGCTACATAAATCCATATGCCTTGCAGTCCAAAGAAATGGCCCTTTGGTTGTTCTTGTTCCATTTCATGTGAATAAAAGTCATCTAAACAGTTTCAGGAAAGCCAGAACTATTTTGAAAATTTGGATAAAATTGAGAGGTTGAATTATTATCCAAAATGAGAGCCGCCAAGAAATAGCTCTGAAAAATAATAATTGAGTTGCCTAAGCAAAGGGAGGAATACAAATGTGCAATTTTTGGATTATAATATGAAAGTTCATACTTTTTTTTCAGGAGAAAAAATCTTGTCTTTGATATTCATTATGAATCAAAAGGCATAATAGAGAGCAGTCCCAAGCTGGGAAGTATAAAATACTACAGTAGATAAAAACTAATCAAAATCAAATACAAGCCAAAACAGTCAGGCCAACAATTGCCAAGACCAAGAAAGATCCTAAATTAAGACAGCAGGAGCTAATAAAAACGATCAAGAGTGATCACTGTTGGACACAAAAACAATCAAACCAGGAGCACAATGAGAGACCAAAAAGTTGATCCAGAGATGCCCTCCAATCCATGCTAAAATAATCTCAAAAGAGATTTCAAAAATATAAGTGCCCATAAAAGAAAAAGGAGACTAAGCCCCTGCACTGAGCTCTAAAAGAGTTGAAAATCACCACACTATAATATTCTTATCATAAATTTTAGTGAATGTTCATACCTTCTGTAGGTAATCATGGCCTTTAACAGGTTGGTAAATAAAAGAGTTGTCTAAAGAGGAGACTCTTTGACCTCTGTTTCTTGCTGGTTTTTACTAGTTTTTTTGCCATGAATCTTTACGGAATTTTCAAAAACATTTAAAAACATTACTAGATATTACAAAGTGTGGGTGTTGGGGGTTTTCCTATCACCTGATTTCATTTGTGAGCTTAAAATTGCCCAACAAACAACAAAAATTACAGATTTTGTAAATTAAAATCAACCTAAAAGTCAAAAAGTCGTTTCCTTAGACAGCTCGGTCATGTTTAACATAGCAAGGAATTAATCCTGGCATATTCCAGGTGCATTAATTGTGAAATGAATTAGATAGTCAAAATGTCTATTTAAGGAGGAGATCTAACTGTTGCGAGTATGTTAAATTAAGGATCAATGATGTTAAGTTAAAACAATTGTAAGAAATCTACAAAGTGAGGCAAGAATTACAGGAGAACAATACGTGTATTTATTAGAGATAATATTTTTTAGAATACTAATACAGCTCTAGTTTAAAAATAAATAATAAACAATGTGTTTGGCATAAAAGTTGTAGTAGTACCAACCATGTGGCAGCTGCTTGCACCTTCCGCGAGGTGCCGACTGAACACTCCAGCAAACCGTTGCTGCCTCTTTCAATTATGATGCTGGAGAGCAGTGGAACCAGAACTCTTTGGGAGATGCAGAGCTATGACGGCGTTAAATTTTTGAACCTAAACTCGAAAATAGTTAAACCTGAACTCGAAAATCGTTGAATGAAAACTCGAGATGGGGAGGTTGATGAAAGCCTTAAATTTTCCTTAATGACTACAACTAGGGAAAGCCGCGCTGCAGTTTGGATGTCAGTCCTGGCGGCCGTGGGGTGGTGACAATGACAGCAGCTGATGGGTATGAAGTGGAACGGGGCGTTTTGGTTAGCCCATATCCCACTCAGTCAATTTTGGGTCCTTGTTTAAAATTTAGTATTTTCAGTTGAGTTCAAATCAACACGATCTCCCAACATTTTGCAAGAAAATCTTAATCACGATGATGAATGCAGGTTTAATTAACTCTCGTGTAGTTCCTTTCACCATTACCACCTCGTTTCCAAACTGTAATTGATCTTTTTTGTGAACAAAATATTACCAAGTTTAGAATATAAGAATTTTGAGTGCCTATTTCTTAGCTCTGAATCTACCAACCAACAGTGCTGACTACGGCCATCATGACATTTATTCATGATGATGCACATGTAGTCTACATGAGTTTGGTTTCTGATTTTTGGTTGGAAAAAGTTGTCATAACCACCATAACATATATATGATTTGAAATGTGTAATCCACAAGATATTTCGCTTATTCAATGCTTTTATGGAGAAAACTTATTTCTTGCAACTTATGTGAATGGCCAGCTGTATCGAATAGCCCTCCTACTCTAATGCAAAGTGAATGTACATTCATGATCTAGGAATGCTAAGTCAATATTGATAAGACAATTGTCATACAATGCATTGCAGCAACAATACTCTACATGCAACAGAGTATTTAAGAAGGTGCAGACCCTCGTGCAAGTAGAATATGAGCCGCCGATGCCGGCGGCGGCATGGTGTATGCTGCCCTCCATGCACTTACGCCATACAAGTATAGGGTGTATTCTCGGCATCAACTCCTCATACGCGGTATCGCATATTACCGTATCCTTCGCATTCTTCTCCATACCTCAACGACAGACGACTCCATCCAGCTTAAAGAGTCCTCAAGAACAGCATAGCCGTCCTCGCCGATCCGATCCAATCCTAGCCGATCCGCCCAAGCAGGCTTCTGCAAATTCGATTCACATCAACATTCAATGTGGTAGGTTTCGAACTGCAATACTCTCTTAGCCTCCACACAAGCTCTCCTTGGATGACATCACACATGCTAAAACTCTCTTTTTGTGCACAAGATTATTTTAAAAAGGGGTAAGCTACCAACACGATGATTTTTCCCGGCGGCAATCGTCGCGCCGGCCCTCTGGCCACCAGCGACCACTTCCTCCCTGGTGCCGGCCTCCCGTTCTACCACCGTCGTCATCACCCCGTTGGTCAACAACTCCGTTGCGCCCCCGATCGTCGTTACACTCTTTGCCATCTCTCCGTCCGTTGCCATTACCATCCCTGTCTATGCATTAATGCCTCCCTGCACGATTCAAACAACCATCTCGCCCTCTTCTTCATGCCTTGCTCTGCCTCTTCTCGACCCGTCCTCTCTGCGCTCGCCATGGAATGAGTTCTGGCTTCAAACTGCTGCTATTTGGATTCATGGAGGATGGTTCATGGATGGTAAGTTTTCTACCTTTCATCTTCGCCTGATTTCATCATATATGGTGTTGTGCTTTCGAGGGATGTTTTCGTGACTTTCTGTTATAATTCTTTGAATACAATATAACACTGCAACTTTTGGTTCTGGCAGTATTGGCAGTATTTCATGTGACATATGTGGATGGCAAGAAGCTAACAGACGAAGGTGTAATTGGGTGTATTCAGAAGGTATTGATGGTTTCCATTGACCTAGTCAATAAAATTAGGTCTATTTTCACCATCTAACTTTAGTCTCCAACAACTTCTGACTCTAGATTTTTGTTCTAGTTGCAGTCACTAGGAACGAATGCCTGTTTCTTACCTTCTCTGAGGAGATCTGTCGCTTACTCCATTTGAAAATCTTGGACCGATATCGATTCGCTGATCCTCACAGGACTATTTCGCTAATACATCTAGTCAACCAGAAACCCCATCGCGACCATAGCATTTCATAGCACTCAATTGGGGGTCGAGCCGGCTCTCGTAATTGTAACACCCTGGTTTTGACCCCGATGCATTAGATGTGTATGATGTATATATTGTAATGATCATGGTGCGGAGCTAAAGGCCAAGGCCCCACCATTGATTGGTTATGCTATGTTTCGGATTTACATTGTCACCGATGGTATGTCGGGGCATGCAACATATATTAAGTTTGTCATCATGTAAATATGCATCTTTAATTAAAATGAACCTGACCAGCTATGCTCGCTGCAACCATAATGAAAAGGGCATGATTTTCACAAGGATAAGGGTGGGGGAAATGTCAAACCTTGGCCAATGAGGGAAAAAGCCATGTGTCATCTTTCCTTGTTTTATCCAACCACCACCATTAATAACTGTTGTTGTTAGTTGAGACAGTTATGGCTGGGAGTGGAGTGTGGCAGGACTGTCAGTCCTTGCCCACACGCACACTCCACCCGCGGTTGAATTCACAATGGCAAAAAGAAAAACCACCACCATCACTCTGGCGGACTGACTACTGCACTTTCTCGATGCCGGTGCTGAAACACTCATGCACTCTCCACTACACAGGCCTCACAATCATCTGTTCATTCCTCACGACAACCTGATTGTTCCCACGCACAGGCTTCTTTCCTATTTTGGTCTCACGTAGCCAGGAGAGAGGAGCCGTCTCCACTGTCATTCACCTTTTTCCTCACAGAGGAAGCGAGTGTGTTTCTATCTGTATTTGGGAATTTGGTGTGGATTTCTCTCACGCACTGTGTTCTGCATTGTGGTTACTCACGCAGCAAGCTGGGAGCTGTTCAGTCACTATCACCCACGATTTTCCCATGGAGAGCCATCTTATTCTCAAGGACTGTGTGACTGTTGTTTTCCCCATGCCGTGAGCTGTGTTTGCTGTTACACTCTGGGACTGCTGCAGATTGTTTGGAGTCGTTCTCCCTTGTTAAGCTGTAATTGTTGATTGATTGCCTGTGTGCAATGGTTGGTCTTCGGACTATATTGGGAGTAGAGATGAGGGCTTGGTTTGCTTGATAAACCTGGTGGGTTTGGAAACCACACAGACAGAGCTAGAGGGCTAGCTTTCTTCTCCACAACCCCTAAATAGCACTGAAAGGGAAGGCAGGGCCTGAGGGACTGTGTAGCAGAGAAGGGACTGATTCCTTGTGTTGGGTGTGTGTGGGTGTCTTAGAAGTCAGGCTAGTTCTGGTGTAGGTGTTCCTAGCTCTGTAATGGGCTCACCAGCTTAGCATTTAGCCTTTCCTAGCTCCTTGATGGCCTGATAAACCTGACCATGTTGGCTTGGTTGTCTTGTTGATGGCCTGATAAACCCAACTGTGTTGGCTTGGCTGTGTTTTGTGTATCCTTGGCTATGTATAAGCCTGTTTGTTCCTTATTCCTTGGAGAATCATGCCCAGCTCGAGGGTGGCAGCGTTGCTGAGAGATTAAGGAGCACGCTGGCCTATGGTTGGGTGGAACGTTGCAGCGACGTAACTAATTGCGAAACGAGTTCTTATAAGATAAGTAACCTTGTCTATTTTACTTCTGCAATCGTATTTACTGTTAATGAATGTGATGAACATGTTGAATGAATGCTTGTATAAATGTATGTTGCTTCCACTGTGTATGATATATAATTGCATCTGTGTATGATAAATGATCATGTATGCATGATTCTAGTTCAAAGCATTCTGTTTCAGTTATTTTATGGTTTCACATGTTCATGGGGCTGGTAGCCCGGATGGTTAACGCCATGGTAGCATCCTCATCTCTGGTCGGAGGGTCGGGGACGTTACAGCGTGGTATCAGAGCTCATGTTCCAGCATGGGCCTGAATGGACCACAAAGATGCAGTGACAGAAGCAGGATTTCTTTCTGCCCAGCAGAGATCAGAAGTTATTTCAGAAAACTTCCACAATTTGTCTAAGTGTTTGAACTGTCGATTCATCGGAACACTTAGTGGAAAGGACTTCTGAAGTAGCAGAGAGCTAGAAGGAAGCATAACCAATGGAGCACAGTTGGAAAGAAAATTGCGGGAAATTTTCTAAGTGTTTGACATCCATCGACGGAACATAGTTGATCGAGCACCCGCCATTGCGGATGGCTAGACAACTACGCGTCCGACGGGTAAGGCCTCCGACCGCCGACGTAGTAAAGAAAGTTCGAAATTTTTCTAAGTAACGAAAACATCAGCCATCGAAAGAAGAAAGTGGCTTGTGCCCCTGCCGTTTCGGAAGCCAAGAGCACTAGCCTTCCGACGAGAAGAGACTGCCAATACCGATCAGGTTATGCCTCAGTAGATTGGGCCACCGATCGGGAGAAGATCGAAGATGATGGGTCGTCGTTGCGGCTGCTAATGGAACTATTTCACCGACGAAAAGAAGAGAATTGAGCCGATCAAGCGGCGAAAAGGAAGACTAAGAGGGAAAATTTCAAAAATTTCTCTAAGTCCGGGAATCATCGGCCATCGGTGATGGTTAGTGGATAGAGCTTCCGACAGCCGATGAGTTTATGATCCGTGGAACTTGCAGTGGGATCGCTACCCACCGTTGCGTCTGTGTAGTGAACTATCCTCCCGATGAACAGTGCACCCGACCGCCGATGCAGCGGAGAAAAGTAGGCGAACAAATCATCGATGAACAACAGAGAAGTTAGTTGTTTTGATAGCCGAAACATCGGATCGAAAGTTGGGATGAGACCCGATCTTGTACAAGGAAATTTTGAGTTTTCCGTGGGATTTCTTAGCAAATTTTGGTTGTTTAGCAGTGGGATTTTCAGCTGTTTTTCAGTGGATTTTCAAGGCTGAAAAGGAGAAAGTGGCAACGATCTTATGCGCCAGATTGCGCGAAAACCAATGATTTACAAACAAACAAACAAAAACGAGGGCGCTGCCCTCGACCCACCCTGCAGTGGCGGAAGCCACAAGAGGGCGAGCCCCCTTGACCCTTGTCATCCCCCTCAAATAGATGTTCTTTGATGAAGAAAATATTGTGTTTGGGCAATTGTAATGTTATAATTTTTCCAAGAGAGGGTAAGTAATGCTGGTTTATATCAATGTTATGCATCTAACATTTGTGTTTCTAACATTTGTGTTACTAACACATTTGCAGAATCATAGTCACCTTCAAGGGAAGTATTCCAGGTAGTGCAGTTTGATAAGTAAGTGGTGGTTCAGTTATGAGAACCCATGACGGATATGATGCTCAGGATTCTTATGAGCGTGCACGAGATGCCATGGGAGAAAATGTCCGTAATAGAAATGATGACATAGAGTCTAATGGAAGGAGATTCCAAGAGACACTGTCAAATGTTGCAGCCACCATGAGAAGCTTGATCAAGGCCTAGGAAGAGCAGCATCAGTTGAATGTTGCAATGTTGCAGAGTTTGATAGACTTACAAAGAAAGATAGACTCTAGACGAGGTACAGCAAGACCAGAAGGCAGTAAGAGCAGTACTAGGAGAAAGAGAAGGACTTCTAGTGGATCATTTGATTCTGAAGAATCCAGCGGGGATTCAAGTTCTTCTTCTCGTAAAAGAAAAAGAAAGAGACACCATAGGGATCGCTCTCAGGATGAATTTAGGAAAGCTAAACCTCCTACATTTGATGGTGAGGTAAAGACTGGACAAGAAACTGAAGCTTGGCTTCTTGGGATAAAGAAGTACTTTCAAGTGCATGATTATTCAGGAAACATGAAGGCAAGAGTTTCCATATTCAATCTGAATGGAAGGGCATCCATTTGGTGGGAACACTTCAAGCAAGTAAAGAGGATCAGTGAAAGGAGACTTAAGTGGAAACAGTTCAAAAAGTATTTCAAGCAGAAATACCTCTCTGATAGGTATTATGATGACAAGATTGAAGAGTTCCATGAGCTAAGATTGGGACAACAAACCATGGAAGAATATGCAAATAATTTTTTGGAGCGGTTGAGGTATGTTCAATACATCAGAGATGAAAAAGTAAAGGTTCAACGTTTTCTGAGTGGATTACCTCAGTGTTACAAAGATAGAATTGAGTTTTATGAACCTAAAACTCTTGAAGAAGCAATAAGGAAGGCTAAGTATTGTTATGAGCAAAGCAAAGGTAAGTCAGATTACCATAAGGCATGGAAGGACAAGAAGAATGGGAAGTTTGACCAAAGAAAGAAAGGTTTCAAGCCTTCTCACTTCAGGAATCAGCAGAAGCAGCCATCTCAAGCTGCGAGTAAACCAGTTGGAATGACAAGAGAAAAGCCTAAAGATCCACAACAGAATAGAGGGCCACTTCAATGTTGGAAATGTGGAGGACCCCACATGCGCAGAAATTGTCCACTCGAGAATGAGAGTGCAAGGTCGGCTTATAACATTCAAGAAGCAGAAATAGTGGGTCAAGTAGCAAGGGCAGTCCCTAGGATTTATGCAGCACTGGAGGAACACCAGGCAGATCACCAGTCAAATGTGGTTGAAGTAGTAGGTAAGATTGTTGAGCAATCTGTTTCTATTTTGATTGAACCTGGTTCTACTCACAGTTACATTACTCCTAGAGTAGTGGATATTTGTGCTTTTAAGAAAGTAAAGCATAGGAAGTCTTGGTTAGTTCAGCTAGCCACTGGAACTAAGAGAAAGGTCAATGAAGTGGTAGAGAAATGCCCATTGGTCATGGATACATTGGTCACTTGTGTAGATCTGAATGTTCTACCGCTTGGTTCCTATGATATTCTCATTGGAATGGATTGGTTAGAAGCTCACAGGGTGAAGCTTGATTGTTACAATAAGACTTTCGAGTGCATGAATGAAGAAGGAAACCTAGCAGTTATGAAAGGTATTCCAAAGGTGATTTCAGTACGGCAAGTTTCAGCAATGCAATTAAAGAAGTTCTGTAGGAAGGGTTTCCAGTTGTATGCAGCTCATATTTTGGAGACATTAGGAGATGAAACTCCGAGTTTGGAGGACTATCAGGTGTTACAGGAATTCAGGGATGTGTTTCCTGATGAGATTCCAAGGCTTCCTCCAAAGAGGGACATTGATTTCACAATTGAACTTGTGCCAAGAGCAACACCAGTGTCCAAGCCACCCTACAGGATGAGTACATCGGAGATGCTAGAATTAAAGATGCAACTGCAAGAGTTGTTGGAAAATAAGTATATCCGGACGAGTGTGTCCCCTTGGGGAGCACCAGTTCTG
>LPNX010826091.1:1172044-1227419 GCA_001517045.1 Pseudotsuga menziesii | reverse complement strand
ACTTGCAGGATACTATAGGAGATTCATTGAGGGATTCTCCAGAGTTGCACATGCCATCACTTCCTTGCAAAAGAAGGGGATGAAGTTCGAATGGACATCAAGGTGTGAAGAAAGCTTTCAGTAGTTGAAGAATCTTCTCACCAGTGCACCCGTATTGAAAGTTGCGGATCCAGAGAAAGATTGTGTGGTGTGTATCGATGCATGCAGACAAGGGCTTGGAGGAGTCCTTATGCAGGACAACCAGGTGATATGTTATGAGTCAAGAAAGCTGAAGGAGCATGAGAAGAACTATGCCACTCATGATCTAGAGCTTGTAGCCATAGTACATGCTCTCAAGATGTGGAGACATTACTTTATGGATAGAAGATTTGAGCTCAGAACAGACCATTATGGTCTGAAGTATCTATTTGATCAGCCTACTCTAAATGCTAGGCAAGCAAGATGGCTGAAATTTCTATGTGAGTTTGATTTTGAAATCAAGCACATAAAGGGAAAGGAGAACAAGGTAGTTGATGCACTCAGTAGGAAGGGGAAGGAAATGCATGTGGCATCTCTTAGTATTTGCCAATCAGACTTGAGGCAGCAGATTGTTAGTCATGCTGTTGGAGATGAATTGTACGAGCAAGTAAAAGACAAATTGCAACAGCACAGTCTTGAGAGGAGGTACGAGGGATATAAATTGGAAGAAGATGGACTTCTCACTTATAAAGGTAGAATTTATATTCCAGATGTAGCAGACTTGAGGAGAGTTGTTATGGATGAAATCCATCAAGCTCCGTATTCTGGTCACCTAGGATATCAGAAGACAATTACTACATCTAGAAAGCAGTACTTTTGGCCAGGAATGAAAAAGGATATGGCTGAGTACATTTCAAGGTGTATGAAATGTCAACAGGTAAAGGTTGAGCATCAACATCCAGCAGGCTTGTTGTAGTCCTTGCTAGTTCCAGAATGGAAATGAGAAGTTATTTCCATGGATTTTATTACAGGATTGCTGATGACTTGGAGACAACATGATTCCATCATGGTTGTGGTAGACAAGTTGACTAAGGCAGCGCATTTTATACGGGTTAAGTCTACACATAAGGCTGATGACATTGCAAAGATATTCATGAAGGAGATATTCAAATTGCATGGATTGCCGAAGGCAATAGTCTCTGACAGAGATGTCAAGTTCACTTCTAACTTTTGGAAGGGGTTGTTTGCAGATTTGGGTACAAAGTTAAACTTTAGCACTGCATACCATCCTCAAACAGATGGTTAGACAGAGAGATTTAATCAGGTGCTTGAAGACATGCTTTGCATGTACGTGATGGACAAACCAACCAAGTGGGAAGATTACTTGCACTTGGTAGAGTTTGCTCATAACAATGGACAGCGGGCATCCTTGGGGGTGAGTCCGTATGAAGCTTTGTATGGAAGAAGGTGTAGGAAACCTGTGACTTGGGATAACCTAGTGAACAGGATTGTGCTTGGACCAGAATTGCTCAAGAAAATGGAGCAAGAGGTTGTAAAGATCAGGCAGAATCTGAAAGCAGCATAGGACAGACAGAAAAGCTATGCAGATAAGCATAGGGTGAACAGGGAGTTCAGTGTTGGGGATCATGTTTACCTTAGAGTGAGGGCAAGGAATAGTTCCTTGAAGCTTGGAAGTTGTGCCAAGTTGTCACCTAGATACTGTGGGCCGTTTGAAGTGCTTGAAAGAATAGGGCCAGTTGCATATAGACTTGCATTGCCTGCTAGCACTGGAGCTCATAATGTTTTTCATGTTTCTTTGCTTAAGAGATATGTACATGATCCTAACCATGTGATAAATTGGGATGTGATTCAGGTGGAACCCAAGGGAGAGTTCCGAATCGAGCCAATGCACATCCTCGATAGGAAGGTCACAATGCTTCGGAACCGGGCCATAGGGTAGGTAAAGGTGCAATGGGAGCACTACGGACCTGAAGAGGCTACATGGGAGCTGGAGGATGCCATGTGATTGGCACATCCATTTTTGTTCAATTTTGCGGAACACTGAGGTGATACCAGTGTAGCATTTTGTTCAAATTTTGTAAAGCACTGAGGACAGTGCTATTGAAGGGGGAGGGGAATGTAACACCCCGGTTTTGACCCCGATGCATTAGATGTGTATGATGTATATATTGTAATGATCATGGTGCCGAGCTAAAGGCCAAGGCCCCACCATTGATTGGTTATGCTATGTTTCGGATTTACATTGTCACCGATGGTATGTCGGGGCATGCAGCATATATTAAGTTTGTCATCATGTAAATATGCATCTTTAATTAAAATGAACGTGACCAGCTATGCTCACTGCAACCATAATGAAAAGGGCATGATTTTCACAAGGATAAGGGTGGAGGAAATGTCAAACCTTGGCCAATGAGGCAAAAATCCATGTGTCATCTTTCCTTGTTTTATCCAACCACCACCATTAATAACTACTGCTGTTAGCTGAGACAGTTATGGCTAGGAGTGGAGTGTGGCAGGACTGTCAGTCCTTGCCCACACGCACACTCCACCCACGGTTGAATTCACAATGGCAAAAATAAAAACCACCGCCATCACTCCGGTGGACTGACTACTGCACTTTCTCAACGCCGGTGCTGAAACACTCACGCACTCTCCACTACACAGGCCTCACGATCATCTGTTCATTCCTCATGACAGCCTGATTGTTCCCACGCATAGGCTTCTTTCCTATTTTGGTCTCACGCAGACAGGAGAGAGGAGCCGTCTCCACTGTCATTCACCTTTTTCCTCATGGAGGAAGTGAGTGCGTTTCAATCCGTATTTGGGAATTTGGTGTGGATTTCTCTCACGCATTGTGTTCTGCATTGTGGTTACTCACGCAGCAAGCTGGGAGCCGTTCGGTCACTATCATCCATGATTTTCCCGTGGAGAGCCATCTTATTCTCAGGTACTGTGTGACTATTGTTTTCCCCATGCCGTGAGTTGCATTTGTTGTTACGCTCTGGGACTACTGCAGATTGTTTGGAGTCATTCTCCCTTGTTAAGCTGTAATTGTTGATTGATTACCTGTGTGCAATGGTTGTTCTTCGGACTGTGTTGGGAGCAAGGATGGGGGATTGATTTGATTGATAAACCTGGTGGGTTTGGAAACCACACAGATAGAGCTAGAGGGCTGGATTTTTTCTCCACAACCCCTGAATAGCACTGGAAGGGAAGGCAGGGCCTGAGGGACTGTGTAGCAGAGAAGGGACTGATTCCTTGTGTTGGGTGTGTGTGGGTGTCTTAGAAGTCAGGCTAGTTCTGGTGTAGGTGTTCCTAGCTCTATAATGGGCTCACCAGCTTAGCATTTAGCCTTTCCTAGCTCCTTGATGGCCTGATAAACCTGACCATGTTGGCTTGGTTGTCTTGTTGATGGCTTGATAAACCCAACTGTGTTGGCTTGGCTGTGTTTTGTGTATCCTTGGCTATGTATAAGCCTGCTTGTTCCTTATTCCTTGGAGAATCATTCCCAGCTTAGGGGTTGCAGCGTTGCTGAGAGATTGAGGAGCACGCTGGCCTATGGTTGGGTGGAACGTTGCAGCGACGTAGCTGGTTGCGGAACGAGTTCTTATAAGATAAGTAACCTTGTCTATTTTACTTTTGCAATCATATTTATTGTTAATGAATGTGATGAACATGTTGAATGAACGCTTGTATAAATGTATGTTGCTTCCGCTGTGTATGATAGATAATTGCATCTGTGTATGATAAATGATCATGTATGCATGATTCTAGTTCAAAGCATTATGTTTCAGTTATTTTATGGTTTCACATGTTCATGGGGCTGGTAGCCCGGATGGTTAACGCCATGGTAGCGTCCTCATCATTGGTTGGAGGGTCGGGGATGTTACAGTAATAGCTTCCTTTTTGAGTGGAGGGCCCAATTCAACAATTCCTGAAATTCTCAAACCTGACATTATAAGACCCAGATTCAACATTATGCCTGCTTGGACCGACTCGGCCGGTCCTACTGGACTCTATTTCGACCGAAGGTGAACGGAGTTCCCTATAATATATGGAATGTCCATTCATGCCCTGATATTATCGAGATCGTTGCGTTGCTCAAAGGAGCGTATCCCGACTGGATCCTCGCCGCCATCAAAGCTGCTCTCACGACTGATGCTTACAGTTACGAGAATATGAATAAACGCGAGGTGGAAATGGTCGATGAATCCACGTAAATGCTTGCACACCTTTTGATTTCAGCACTGTTAAAGGGAGTTGTCTAACGATGGGTCTTTTTTACTTTCAGGTTGATTTTTATGCTGGAATCCCCTAAATTTAATCTACAAAATTTGTAATTTTTGTTATTTGTTAGGCGATTTTAAGCTTTGAAATGAAATCAGGTGACAGGAAAACCCCCAACATCCACACCATCCACACTCTGTAAGATCTAGCAGTGTTTTTAAAGTATTTGAAAATTTAGTGAAGATTCATGACAAAAAAACTGGTAAAAACCAGCCGAAAACAAAGGTAAAAAGTCCCCTCTTTAGACAAAACCCTGGTAAAGTGGATCCCAAAGAGATATAATCTTGGAATCATTTATGATTTCGATGTCTTTTATGGCTAATAATAACTATCTTGCTACTAGAGTAAAATGTTTTCTAGGATGAACAATAACTAGCTTGTTACGAGTCCTAACAACCAGTTGAATCTCAAACAAGTTAAGATCCAGCAATGACATACCTACTATCGCTTCATTAAATAACCTGCAGACTGGTTATTGTTCCCTGTCTTCTATCACCACCTCTTGGTTATATTCAAGAATCCATCATTGTTATCGCCCATACAGATATTAGTTTTCCTCCTCAAAAAGGACAGCCAGGGGATCTTAAATATCCCTCATTTTCTACTAAATAAGATCAGAGGCCGCAATATTTTAACGGAGTAAGCTACCGACGCGATGATTTTGCCCAGAGGAAATCGTCACGCCGGCACTCCGACCATCGTCGGTGAGCTCGTCTTCTCCTTTTCCAGCCCCCTGTTGCTTCCTCTCCGTTACACCCTCCGCTGTTAGACTCCTCCCCTCACCGTCTCCATATCTTCGTCGTCGTTTTCTCCGTCCCGGAGGTCCCACCCCATGCCATTACCCCGCCACTGCACCATCATTCAAACTCCAACTCCTGCACCTACAATGATTTCCCTCTTCGTGAACCCACCCCCCTGCACCTACAATGATCCCATTACCTCTCTGCCATTAGCGAGTATGATTGCCGACTAGCCTTCAGAAAACTGATCCATGCTTAAATATGTTACAAAAATTGTCGCTGCTACTGCTTCCGCAAAAAGATCCGTCGTCATCATTATCATAATTCGTGGATGGATGGAATTACAATACTAATCTTCTGAACATGGATGGAAGGACTAACAGATATATGATTATGATGATGATGATAAGTGTGTTTTTCAGCTGTTGAATATTTTTATATATTGTTAAAGCCTCACAAATATAGTATCTCCTTCCTTCCTTCCAGGGTGACAGGAATGTACATCCCACGACCTGTCTGGTGTCATTCCTGCATCATCATATCATTTAAGGTACTTTCAATCATTCATTTCCATCGTTGAATCTGTAGGCTTTTGGATTTTGAAACTAATTGTAGAAGAATGATAAAGCTCTGTGCAATATTGACAATCCACTGGTATTCTAGTTCTTGTTTGGTTTAATTCTCAGATGATCATATGGTTCTGTTGTGAATGGTATAGTTCTGTAAGCTAGGATGGGTTTGAATGGAGTTTATGTGAATACCCATAGGGCCAAATGGTCCATCTCGACTTACAATTAGCCAATTGTGCTATATGTATATAGTTGTCTAATAAATTTCAGGATTGGATTGTTGTCGATTTCAGCTTAGTTGCAATTCTATTAGGCGCTTTATATATATATATATACACACACTTACTCACTAAAATCCAGGAGGATTGGGTCATCATGTGAACATGGAGTTGGATCCTATCTCCGTTGTTTGGTTTCTTATATGGTAATAGCTCTTGAAACTCGCTTGAGCAGCCTTGCTCTTGAGCTGATTCACAATCCTCTGTGAGCATAGTGGGTTGTATGCTGATTGCCAACAAGCTGTAATGATCTTCAAAAATGGAATTGGTGTATGCTGTAAAAGATGGATGGACTTGGGAGCTTTCCTCTGAGCTCAAGATCACTGGGGTTTCCTATTTAATCTCCTCTCTGCATCAGGTGATAGCTACAGGCTATCTTACATGAGAACATCTATTTAAGATTTATCTCCATGGTGAATAGATGAGATGAATAAAGATGTATGTGAATACCCCCTTGGTCTATTTCTGCTTACAGCCAGCCCATATTTTGGTATGAATACCCATGCGTTCTAACCCTCTGTTAAAATTCAGGACTGAATCATTGTCCTATTTCATCTTAAAAACAATTCTATTAGGCACATGAAAGTGCTCGACTGCTAATATTCGAGATTGGACCATAATATGGACAGTGAGTTGGATCCTAGCTATTTTATTTGACTTTTGTTTCTCTTATATGGTAATAGCTCTGTAAAACTCTCTTAAGCAATCTTTCTCCTGAGCTGTTCTATCGTTCTACTTGGCCGAAGTGGGTTGTACAGATATTTCCAAGAAGCTGTTATGATCTTCAAATCACATAGCGTTGGTGACCGTTGTGAAAAAAGATGGACTTGGGTGGCGTCCTCTGAGCTCAAGCTAACTGAGGTTTCCTATTTAAAGTCCTTTCTGCACTGGGTTAGAAGTTAGCCTACATGACAACATGTAGTTCAAAACTTGTCAGCCTTCTTGTGTTTCCCATTTGGGTCTTCTCTAAAGATCATGTGCTTCAGCTCAATCTTGAGATGGTGGTATGGTCCCAAGCTAGGCTTTTAAAATAAACCCAACGAGTGAACAGAAATTTATCTATTATCTTCGGAATTCATTTTGGAGTTTCAGTTACTACAAAGGGAGGTTCCCTTATTGAGTGAAATTTTTTGGTATGCTCCTACTTTCATATGCTCGATTGGAATCAAGTACCTGTATATTTTTTAATAGGCAGCGAAACAGTAATCATGATGGAATCGACCCCCTCAAGATGATGAAGGCAACGATCTGACAATTGAATTTGTAGACAGTCTTTATTACCCTACGAGGATAACAAATTTGAGCAAAAAGAAAATGCCTACTAATCATGTGAATAAGCCCACTCCCTAGGACCTACCATTATAGAAATGTTTCATTTTTCTGTTTGAAATGTCAAGGAACAGATTGAAGTTCAACATGCTTCTTTCTACTTGGAAGTTTTTTTTAGCCATGGTTTCGAGTGATGTTACAACTTGTATGAAACTGTATGACTTACTAGGAAAGCATTATAAGCATTTCATTTCCATGCAAGGATAAGACATGTTGCTTTTTTACACATATTAAGTAACTCTAGAATGAGATCTTTTTAGAAGAGTAATATGGATGCTAAGTTTAAAATCTATCAGCAAAGTTTCCTTTTGTAAGAAAAGGAACTAATATAATTAGGCACAATTCAAAACCATCATGTGAAGTGACTACGGTGTAGTACATCTGTAACATTTTCTCAATTCATCTATAAAAGTTATCATCCTTATGTGTAGGGTTCAAACACGAAATTTGAGGCATTCATTGAATCTAGTAAAAATAATTGACTCTAGAATCTTGCCTTGATAGAGGAAATACTTGGTATGGCTCTTTGCAAATCCCACCGCATTATTTTATTGTCGATCCTTTACAAAAAGTTACATACAAAGAACAATTTTTTGCAAGTCTTCAGTAGAAGGGAAATGTTGACTTTGAAAGCTAACAACTTTGTGGAAGGAAAACTTAAATTCTTTCTCAAATTGTATGTTAGGATAGTGGGTAAGTAATTTTTATTGAAATGAAGTAGGATAAAGGATTATTCATAAATAATGCCTGTACAGTGAAAAGGGGGTAAGAACTGAGTTCACAAGAAATGCTCTCTAAAACATGTCTATACCAAATATTCAACAAAGTCCAAAATATCATTAATTAGGCAGTTGATGCAAATATAATAGGAACTGTACTCTTGCAGTTATTATCTCATAGGAAAATCCCACCTTTGTATTTGACAGAGTGCAAGTCAGCTAATTAGAAGTTCAAATGATGTTTGCAGTGAGCATTTTTTAATGCTATGCAACCATGCAATAAGCATCTACAATATATCATCAAGCTGTAGTGTATCCTTGTAAGTGGTGTCTGCATCATACTAACTCACATGTGCTTCATAACAGTGTTAAATCTACTAGCTATTAATCATACCTCAGTAAATTGCAAAATTAAGGGAATTAATTAATACTCAGAATATATTGTATAAACGTAATATGCCATGATTTGTTTCCATTTTTCATGTGGACTGCATTATACGTCTGTTTCTTTCTAATATGTTCAATATACATGAGAATGAATTATCAAAGAAAAATCCAATTGAGTCAAACTCTTTTGCAGTCCTATGTCTTCAAGTACAGTAACTAAATCCTGTAGCAGTTGTAGCAAAAAAAATTCAATCAATAATTATATAGGCTTTTAACTAAAATATGTACTTCTATAGCCCCTAACCAGGCTTGTTTGCTCACAAGAAGTGGCTGATGTGTTACCTGCAAGGGAACCACTGAGCCACCCAGGGCCTCTTAAGTTGGGTTGGATGGTTGTTCAGTGTAAGAAGTCTCACATACAGTGTACTTATAGATGGCCTTTGCAAAGAAGGCAAGTTCAACAACGCAAACATGCAAGTTCAGGGGTCGGTTTCCAATCGTGGCAAAGTTCCATTAGTGCAGAGTTCCAGTGGGGTAAAGTTCTAGCCGGGACAGAGTTCCGATCGGGGCAAAGTTCCAGCCAAGGCAGGGTTCCAACAAGCGGGGCAAGGTTCCAACAAGTGGGGCAGAGTTCCAACCCGGGTAGAGTTTCTGTCTAGGTAAGTATCTCTTATTAGACAAGTCACAAAAAAACAAAGAACTGGTCACTTGATTATGAGGTACATGTTGCCACACAAGCTAGCACTCATAAAGCGCAACGTTTTCACTAGGGTTTAGCTGAGATAAGCTTTTAGAAGTGTTCCCACCAGGATGTAAGCAACATCTTCTCTTCGCTTTAGATCTGATTGGGTCCAAGCACTTTGAAGAGGCAGAGTTCCAACCAAGGCGAGGTTCAAGCCAAGGTGGAGTTCCAATCGAGGCAGAGTTCTAGCCAGGTATCAGTGGTCAAATCCCTGATCAGCATAGCGTCTAGAGGTATAAAAACCCAAGTAACATCCCAAACCTTTAGGGAACTCCGGAAAGGAACAAATTACCTGAGATACCAGTTGTGCAGTAAACAAGAATGAATATCATTCCTCTGAAGGACCAGGCAATGCTCAGAACACCCACGCTTCCACAGTCAGCCTTGTTCCTAGAATGCCCAATAATTGTGGCAATGAACGATGTGTAGTGGACTAACTAACTCTGTGGCAATTTAGTTATGTAGAGAAAGAGAGGTGGCAATGAACTCTTCTATCAATGCACGCTTGAATTCGTTAATGTCCACCAGAGGGGCCGGAGGGGGATCTGTGTAATCTTTTGCCACGAATCCTTGTTGTTGTTCCAGAATGTCTTTCCCCCCTTATTTCGCCATAGAGAAGACAAACCACAGTACTCTCACTGCTTGCTTGGTTTCCCTGCCCAATGAATACTAAATTCAAAATCGTCTTCTATTCAGTTGTTGCTTTGAGAGCCCATGGAAGCAAGTATTTATATGCAATTGGGCCATGTATCTGCGTGTTGGGAACAAGTATATATATGCAATTGGAACATATTTACGCGTTGGTTGCAGCAAAGCTGTATTAACACAATATTGTGTTCAGCATGCAGGGCTTGGGCAATGGTCTCCCACGAGAACGAAGAAGCAGAAGAATCTGTATCCAGCAGTATGAAATTTTTTTTGATGAGATTGGCATTCCTATTGGCAAAGTTCCAGCCAGGGCAGGGTTCCAGTCGAGGCAGGGTTCCATCCAAGGTAAAGCTCCAGCTGGGGCAAAGTTCCAGTCGGGGCAGGGTTCCAGCCGGGGCAGGGTTCCAGCCAGGGCAAAGATCTAGCCGGGGCAGAGTTCTAGCCGGGGAAGAGTTCCAGCCGGGGCAAACTTCCAGCCGGGCTAGATTTCTAGCTAGGGCAAAGTTCCAGCCGGGGCGGAGTTCTAGTCGGGGCAGAGTTCCAGCTGAGGAAGGGTTCTTAGGGCTTCAAAGGTACCATTACGAGGATTTGTGCACCAAGAATGGGTCTTGAGACCTTGATCAAGGTTGAGGGAGGAAATCAAGGGACTTATATGCCAAATGAAGCTTCTTGGGCTCATGGGCCATGATGAAGGACTTGAATCATCATACATCCTCTAGATGGGATCATCAGCCTTTGAATGGGATATAGGTGGCATTAGAAGGTTTTTCACAATATAGATAGGTCTAAGTCCCTTTACCATGATAAGGGAGGAAAATATGCATCAAGGGACAAAAAATGAAGCTTCTATGGTTCATGGGCTATGGACAAGGACTCAAAACACCACATAATCCCTCTAGAGCAAACCTTTGGCCTTTGAGTGGGATGTGGTTTCCATTAGGACATTTTATACACCAATGATAGGTTTCATGGTTTTGACCATGCTAGGGGAGGAAATCAAGGGCTATAGGATTTCATTGAAGCGTCTAGGGTTCATGGGCCATGAAAGAGGTTTCAAACCACCATATAAGTGAAACAAGAAAGAGATCAACGAACCAAATAGATCAACCAAATACCAAGAATAAATTGACAAAATAGAAACTCAAGCATTTCCATTATGCCATAAAATAGATGTCTTCGCAAAGTTCCAGTCGGGGCAAAAATACCACCATTGAGTTTGAGGTCAAGCTTTTCATCCAAATGATGAGCAAACAACAAGCTCCTAATCTTCTTACGTATAATACCTAGTAGATGGGTTTTGCAAGACAAAGAAATACAGTTGGGGCAGAGTTCCAGGCAGGGCAAAGTTCCATCCAGGGCAGAGTTCCAGCCGGGGTAGGGTTCCAGCCGGGGCAAAGCTCCAGCTGAGGTAGGGTTCCAGCCGGGCAATACTAGTACAAATTCCAGTACATGAACTTTTGTACCTTTTTTGCTCTCTTAGAAGGAAGTTTACCTTTGTAGGGAGATTCATGTGAAAGTTTCTCAGTTGACTATATTAGAACATAGTGATAATTGTTACACATGTTCCAGAGAGTATATTTGTCAGTCTCCACATCAGCAAGTTGAGTTAAATCATTACACCTAATTTTTGTGCTCAAGGATATAAGAAGCTTTTGTTTATTGTGGCAGCTAGTTCTGTTCTCAATCTACCTACTCCAAGAACATTGAACATTGATTTTAATTCACATCTATAGATAATAAATGAAAGAGGTGGTATTTGGTCCAGTATGCAAATAGATAACCTGAAACCGTCAAATTAAAAATAACTTATAAGTCATAAAATTTTCAATGAGAAGAAGAATTTGTTCATTAGGTTCTCAACCCAAATGACAGTGAATATGCCTAGCAGAGCAAGTGATCACTTAATATTGGTTGAAGCTATCGACTAAGGCATGCAACAATCCACAAGAGGGCCAATTTTGTATTCAATATCTTCACGCTTAGATTTTCATCAAGACACTAAGGAGTGAAAATTCCAAAGGGAATAACCTCAAGTATGTTAATTTACTAATACCAATAAAAAACTGATCTGAGAGGGCTTCATCTTATTTACAAAAGGTAGTTTTTAGGTGAAGGAACATACCTTAGACTATGATATGGTTGTTAGAGTTCTTTGTCACTTATTTGGAGCTTCATATATAGGTGTCTAAGCTATATATGGTTGAAGCTATCGACTAAGGCATGCAACAATCCACAAGAGGGCCAATTTTCTATTCAATATCTTCACGCTCAGATTTTCATCAAGACACTGAGGAGTGAAAATGCCAAAGGGAATAACCTCAAGTATGTTAATTTACTAATACCAATAAAAAACTGATCTGAGAGGGCTTCATCTTATTTACAAAAGGTAGTTTTCAGGTGGAGGAAAATACCTTAGACTATGATATGGTTGTTAGAGTTCTTTGTCACTTATTTGGAGCTTCATATATAGGTGTCTAAGGGCTAAATATGTAGGGTTGTAATTTCATGCTTGTAATCACTTTTTATGTTGGAGAACATAGTTTGTTGTTATAGGGGTACTTTTTCTTACATAAGAGGGTTGCTAAGATAGACATGTTCATCCTCCTACAATATCTGATATGATTCCAGACCTGTCGTGTATTGATCTGCCACAGTTATTCAATAAAGGTTATTCCATCGAAGGTTATCAAAGAATTTTCGAAGGGTGGCATGTTTTATGTTGCTTGGCTTAATTTGGCTTAAGAGGGAATAATACATACAGGCTTCATTTCTTCCCAATTTTCTATCCAGGTGTGTATGGATTGCATGGGATAAAATAGGCTGGAACTTTTTCCAGGCTAGAACTCTGCTCGGGCTGGAACTCTACCCCACTTGTTGGAACCCTGCCATTGTTGGAACTTTGCCTTGTTGGAACACTGCCCTAGATGGAACTCTGCCCCAATTGGAACTCTACCCCGGCTAGAACTTTGCCCTGGCTGGAACGCTGCCCTGGCTGGAACTCTGCCTTGGTGGAACTTTCCCCCGACTGGAAACCTACCCCTGAACTTGCATGTTTGCGTTGTTGAACTTTCCTTCTTTGCAAAGGCCATCTATAAGTACACTGTATGTAACAAAATTAGGGCTAACAACTGTTAAAGTTTGTGTAGATGACCCATTCTCAAGTAGGATTGTACCATATTCAGTTAACTAGGGTGGAGTAAGACCCTATAAGGTACCCTAGGGCCCCTAGTTGTCTCATGGCATTCTTGGTCTGGGACCAAGCAGGTTGATGCATGTAGGGTTTTTGGTTTGGTGTGTCCATTATCAACCCTGGCTAGAACTCTGCCCCAGCTGGAACTCCTCCCCGACTGGAACTTTGCCCCGGTTGGAACTTTGCCCCAGTTGAAACTCTGCCTTGATTGAAACTTTTCCCTAGCTGGAACTCTTCCCTGGATGGAACTCTGTCTTGGCTAGATTTCTTTGTCTTGCAGAACCCATATACTAGGTATTATACACAAGAAGATTAGGAGCTTGTTGTTTTTTCATCTTTTGGATGAAATGCTTGAACTCAACTTCAATGAAATCCTATAGCCCTTGATTTCCTCCCCTAGCATGGTCAAAGCCCTGAAACCTATCATTGGTGTATAAAATGTCCTAATGGAAACCACATCCCACTCAAAGGCCAAAGTTTTGCTCTAGAGGGATTATAAAAGGAACACAACATCTCGGCAAGATAAGGAAACACAATACACCTCATTATGTTGACATACACAATTAAAAAGGGTGAAAGATCCAGGCGGGGGAAAAGCTCTTTGGGCTCAAAGGTCATGACAAGGTACCATTACAACACAAAGAGTAAGAGACAACTATAAGTAAGTCTCATACTAATTTACCATATAAGTATTTAATTGAGAATATCAAGTGAGATTTGAGATAACCTTAGCTGAGATAACCTTTTATAAGTGTTCCCACCGGGATGTAAGCAACATCTTCTCTTTGTTTTATATTTGATTGAATCCAAGCACTTTGAAGAGGCAGAGTTCCAACCAAGGTGAGGTTTAAGCTGAGGCGGAGTTCCAGTCAGGGCAGAGTTCCAACCAGGGCATAGTTCCAACCGGGGCGCAGTTCCAGCTAGGGAAGAGTTCCAACAAGGGCAGAGTTGCAATAAGGGCAGGGTTCCAACAAGGGCAGGGTTCCTGAGAGATAAGAGTTCATTCCAATAAAGTTCATGCATTGTCGAATGTACTTCCTATAGAGAGTTATTGAGCTAGCAGATATTTAGATATTTGGAATCTTCACAGTTCTACATTGGTAATTTTGGATGGGAAAAGTTCCAGCCGGGGCAGAGTTCCAACTGGGGCAGAGTTCCAGCTAGGAAAAAGTTCTAGCTAGAGCATAGTTCCAACCGAGGTAGAGTTCCAGCCGAAAGCAGAGTTCCAGCCTAGGGCGAAGTTCCAGCCGAGACAAGAGTTCCAGCCAGGAACCCTGCCCTGATTGGAACTCTGCCCTGATTGGAACTCTACCCTTATTGGAACCTTGCCCCAAGTGGAACCCTGCCCCAAGTGGAAACCTACCTCGGTTGGAACTCTACCCCTGCTGGAACTTTGCCCCGTTGGAACTATGCCCCGGTTGGAACTTTGCCCCGATGGAACTCTGATCCGACTGGAACTCTACCCTCGGCTGGAAACTATATGGTTATCTGAAGTAAAATATGGTTATGATATCATGACCATTCCATGGAAACTATATGCCTCACAGATATGACCGATTCCGTGTGCATTTGGAGATGCTCGGTGATCAAATCACATCCTTTCCCAAATTCAACAACCACCCCCATCTGTTGGAGGTTCTTCTTGAAGTCATTTATGTGATTTCCATAGAATGAATATCAATGAATGGAAGGTCGTTTAACTAAAAACCAACATATTTCCATTCAGAATTGAACCAAAAATACATTCATGGAGATTGGCACCCCCTGTGAGTTTTAAGCCATTTTCCTTCAGCTATGCTTCTTTTGAATGCTACATGGAGTTTCTCAATACTGATTACTGTCAAATGTTGTATCCACTCTAAGAGCAAAATTACTTTCTCATTCTCAAGAGGAGAGGAAATTACATGCAAGGAAACATCCAGTGGTCTTAGAAATGGAATATCGACAACTCCAATATCATTTATGATAAATTAATTGAGATCATCTTCCCCTTTCAATCCATAAGCACAATGAGTTGGTTTTAGGTAAGCCATTGACAGGACAACGAAGCCATGTTCAGCCCATGGGTTGATTTACAATAGATTTTCCCGCTTGCTTATTGATGTCGACACAAGTTTTGATTTGGGACCCTTACATATAGGCTTCATTTCTTCCCAAGTTTTTGTCCATGTGTGTATGGATTGCATGGGATAAAACAGGCTGGAACTCTACCCGGGCTGGAACTCTGCCCCACTTGTTCGAACCCTGCCCTTGATGGAACCCTGCCCTTGTTGGAACTATGCCCTGGCTGGAACTCTGCCTCGGTTGGAACTCTGCCCAGCTGGAACTTTGACCCAGCTAGAACTCTACCCCGGCTGGAACTTTGTCCCACTGGAACTCTGCTCTGACTAGAACTTTGCCCTGGTGGAACTTTGCCTCGACTAAAAACCTGCCCCTGAACTTGCATGTTTGCATTGTTGAACTTGCCTTCTTTGCAAAGGCCATCTATAAGTACACTGTATGTGAAAAAATTAGGGCTAACAACTATTAAAGTTCATGTAGATGCGAGACACATTCTCAAGTAGGATGGTACCATATTCAGTTAACTAGGGTGGAGTAAGACCCTATAAGGTACCCTAGGGCCCCTAGTTGTCTCCTTGCATTCTTGGTCTGGGACCAAGCAAGTTGATGCATGTAGGGTTCCTGGTTTGATGTGTCCATTCTCTGCCTTGGCTAGAACTCTGCCCCAGCTGGAACTCTGCCCCGGCTGAAACTCCTCCCGACTGGAACTCTGCCTTAGTTGGAACTCCACCCCGGCTGGAACTCCTCCTGACTGGAACTCTGCCCCGGCTAGAACTCTGCCCTGGTTGGAACTCTGCCCCGACTGGAACTTTTCCCTAGCTGGAACTCTGCCCCGGATGGAACTCTACCCTAGTTGGATTTCTTTGTCTTGCAGAACCCATATACTAGGTATTATACATAAGAAGATTAGTTGCTTTTTGTTTGCTCATCATTTGGATGAAATGCTTGACCTCAACCTTAGTGGTGGTATTTCTACCTCGACTGGAACTTTGCGAAGATATCTATTTGATGGCATAATGGAAATGCTTGAGTTTATATTTTGTCAATTTCTTGTTGGTATCTGGTTGATCTATTTGGTTCGTTGATCTCTTTCTTGTTTCACTTATATGGTGGTTTGAAATCTCGTTCATGGCCCATGAACCCTAGAAGCTTCAAAGCCCTTGATTTCCTCCCCTAGCATGGTCAAAGCCGTGAAACCTATAATTGTTGTACAAAATTTCCTAATGGAAGCCACATCCCACTCAAATGCCAAAGGTTTTCTCTAGAGGGATTATGTGGTGTTTTGAGTCCTTGTCCTAGTTGGAGGAGCAGTCCTTCATACTTCAGCCACTTAATGTCCGATCAAAAGAGCTCATAGATGCATGATCACTTTGTTAGACCCAATTTTGAATTGTGTGCTTAATATGATCCCCAAATTTGACTCTTTCTCCTATTCTCATATTTACAGGGAGAAGAACAGAGACGCGGGTTTTCTTTCTAAAAAAGGATTGCAAGTGGTTTTTGGGAAAGTAAGGATTGTAGAGAAGGATAATGGCACATTTTTGTAGCACCACTGAAAGACCTTTTTGGGACCTGTGTGGACCTCTTCCAGCTGGAATTTATCGACTCTATGGATTTATTACCAATGCCTCTTCCATAGAAGTTTATTTCTCTCCTTCAATCAAGGAAAGATAATTAAATTTAAATCGGTTCTCTCTTCCAAGACCGAGATCCCCAAATGATTCCAAAAAGAAACTTAAGGAAATCTCACAATAGTTTATTTAGAATCATAAAAGGAAATACACATAATAATGGAGTCACTTAAAAAACTTTCTATATTCTTTGAAGATGGAAGACTTGATACTATATCCATAACATTAGATCAATATTGGCAAATGAATGTTTGTCCTGGTCAAATAGGGTTTTTCCACTAAAGAGGTAGATTCAAGGTTATACTTAGCATTGAATGTCATAGATCAAAGTGTTACAACTCCACCTTGTGAGATTTTCAAGGCTTGGAACCGGACTTCCTTCCTTTATACCATTTCCTTATTTTGTCAGATACTCTATTAAGACTCTGCTTTGCACCAAGAACTGCATGTTGAGTTAGATCTTTTACATTAGCAAAAGTGGATCCGGCTTCGTCAATTAAACTTTTCTTCCAATCACTTTTTGATACCACAGATCTTTTAATGTTTCTCTACACAGGAAATTTGATGCTGATTAGTAATTAGAGAAAAATAATACAGAATAACCAACTGTCAAGTAGCAAAACGTTGCCTGCATCATAAGCTTCAGAAACAAACACAAGTCTAGAATCAAATTACCATACATTTAATTCAAGTTGATATCAACATGGCTATATTGATATCAATAAGCATCATTGCCAGGTCAATACCAATATGCCCTTAAGTACAAAACCCTTTAAAATAAAATTTTATCAATGTTTTGGGTATTAATATTTGAGAATGCATGTAGTGACTTCAATCAATTTAAAATATTTTAAATATATAAATTAGATTTCAAATGAAATAAAAAAAATTCGTTAAATTAGATGCCATATGTAAGCTTCTAGGTTATAAAAACATTCATAGCTCAATGCACATATGCCAAAGAAAAATTATGTTATATATAAGATTCTCTAGCAGTGAAGACAATGATATATAAAATTTTATAACTGAGAGATTCCTCTTGTTTTTATTCTAAATGTATATAAAATGACCAAAAGTGATGTATACAAGCTAACCTTGTATATATATAATGATGACCAGTTTTTATATAGGGTGTCTCTATTGGCTTCTTATAAATTATAATCCTGTTAGCAATTCTGCATGGTTTTGATAAAAATATATACTATTTTTCCTTATATCAAGGATGTATATTGAAGATACGGAGTACCACACATTTTTTGCATTATCCCTGATTGTGATATTATTTTGTTGTAGAAATGATCATCCACTATGAAACATTGAAACTCTCCATTGCTATAATCCAAATAATGATAATGAAATTGGAGCATAAAGATGGTTTGTTGCTGAGTTTTACAATAAGGTAGAAATCCCTTTCACTATATTTTCTGTCATGAGGATTGGAATTAAGACTCAAAAAGTCATTCTAGATGGGTGGCACCACGGTGGATGGATTGTGAAGATCATTTGTTGGGATTTGCTGGTAGTTTTGATGTTTTTCCTTCCCAATTTTGTCATCAGTGTTTATGGTAAGTTCTTTCATTTGTGAAGTTCCAATACCATTTAGAATGAACTTTAGTTCCATCATTGTGACTGATTTATGCGTTCTACATCAACAGATGTTGATTTTATTGAGCAAATGAGAGATGGTAGAACTATTGTTGTACTTTCAATATGTTTATGCAATACTAATGATGTTTAAAGCTAACATATGTAACTCGGTCAATGACAGATACGTTGTCAAAGTTTGGTTCTGGTCTATTTTTGTTGGTTCAAGTGATTATATTGCTAGACTTCACACATATACTTGGAATGATGCATGGGTTGTTAAGGATGAAAAGTTCTGGTTCGAAATTTAGTTCTAGACTAGTGCATGGCTCTTAATCTTCCAAATTCATTCATGACATTATCTTCTAGATTTTCATCTTAAAAGCATCTTTAATTTGAGTGTTTTTGCAAATCTTGCAGCATGTTTTAGCAAACCCAACTCTTACATGAACTCTTCTAGTTTTGTTGTTCAACATTTCTTAACTTGCATGAGTCAACCTTTCATTATTTATGTACAACTTGTGCTTATTCTTACCTATATTGGGGTATCTTTTCAAGTCATAGAAATGTGTTTTATCACAAGCTTGCCTTCTATAGTGGATTCTCAGTTATCATGATAAGAAGTTTCCTTTGCTTATAATGTGGGGAATATGGAGACATAGTAAGAGTGTTTTTTTTAAATACTCAAGTAGATTTTTTTAATGATCTCTCTTTCATGCATATTTATAGACTATATAACACTGAAGCTGATAGTGTCTCTATAAGGGTCTTGCTGGTGGAAGATGGGTTGTCTCCTGGTGTCTAATGGATCTGTTGGCTACTTGCCTCTTGGTTGCCCCTGTTCTCTGAGGGCACCGGAAAGAGAAAGTTGTCATGTGGTAGTGCACAGTTGGTAGGGTGGAGGTAGGGTATCTAGAGTGAGATCAGATTCCAACTAACCCCCTCATGAACAAAGCCAAACATTGTTGGTCAAGATATATGAAGGTGGAGAGAGTTCTGGGAGTTTGACTTAGAAGAAGATGAGGATGACAACGACTGAAATGACAGATAAGCTTTCTAGTTTTGGTAGGTCAGATTTCAGATGTTCTTCCAATATCAAAGTTTCTAAGCAAATCATATTTTTTGTTTTGTATTTTTGGGTTTGACGGTCGCTGGTTGTGTTTTGAACAGTTGCTCCTCTCAAAGGCCTATTTAAAGGGCCTTTTTTGTAATTTTATAACTCTGTAATTCTGTATATATATTAATATAATTGTCCATGAAATTTTTGCAGGACAACTTTCGAGAGACAAAGGCAACATTCATATTTTTTGACTTGATATCAACTCATGGACAAAAAGAGTTAAACATTTTTTACAAATATAAGCAAATCAAGAAAAGGAATGAGCTTCTCAAAAGTAACACCTACACACAATCCTGGAAGCAGCTGAAGCTTCCAGCCACAGAGGATTCACAAGCAAAAGAGGTGGCTAAAGCTGAAGGTCACAAAGAGGAGATTTTGAAACTTATAATGGAACAGAATGCACAGATAACAGAGATGGAAGAAGAAATGGATAAATCAATAAAGCAGAAAGAATAGAGTGTGCAGATGGCAATTATCCCTCTGGAGACTGTCCTTCTGACAGGAGATCAAAAAATTGCAAGAGGAAGCTAAAAACAACCAAGAACTAAAGTCTTTGTTCGAGTCAGCATGGAATAGAAGCCAAAGTCAAAGATATGAGTCACCAATTACTTCCACAAAATCAGCACCAAGGATCCGAACAAATGAACAGAATTCCTATATTTTGTAATTTGAGATCTAACTAGTTAGATATTTTATCCATAATAGCCTATATTTTGTAATTTGAGATCTAATTAGTTAGATATTTTATCCATAATATCCTAGTCATTTATGACAGAAGGATATGTAAATACTTCTTTCTTCGAAGTATCAAGGGTTTATTTTTGCACCCAAGAGCTATTGTGTAAACTTTACAAAGGATCGACCAGTGATAAAACAGGATTGTTCACAAGATTATTGTGTCAAATTGTTGATGATGTCTCTCTATCTTTGTTGAATGTTTTCTTATTCTCCGTGATCATAGAACTCTGTAAAGAGTGAGTGCAAAACATAAAAACCAATACTGCTAACAAATTTGCTCTTTGAATAGTTTGGCAAGCCAAAAAGGATAACTGCAACATTCTTTCACATGCTATTAAAGACTCTTTTGAATGCCTACTTTGATGTTTTTGAGGAACCTAATTATCTTCCTCATTTAATGATTGAACTACCAAAACTGTTTTCATTTTTCATTTTATTTTAATATATTTTCTGTTTTTATTTGTTAGTATATGTTCAGAACTGTGTAATGAGGAATTTTTTATCAATAGATGCAGTTAGATTGAAATAATTATATGTGGTCCCACCTGCACAGGGTGGAATAGCCCATGAAGTGCAAACACATAACAGCCTGTTGTGATGGTCACGACGTGTAATGCTTAAGTGCGTGCCCTCTGGGAGATTGGAACCCTCGTCGGTAGCTTGAAAAGTCATAACCACAAATCTATTGGTGGATTGGGACATTGACAACTACTTCAAAATTCAAATTACAGTAGAGTATATGCCATCTTGATTACTGTCTTTAATGTGAAATACTCAGAATTTGTAGAAAAATAAATGTGCACTAAATACTCGGAAACAATTTATTACCATAGCAAGAATATTTAAATACAAGTAATATTTAAATACTCAGAAACAGTTTATTACCATAGCAAAAATATTTAAATACAAGTGATAGGTGGCATGCCTTAATAACAGATTGTGAACCACATTTCACTCATATAAATGACATCTTCGTATGAGTACATTTTTATTTCAGATAGACAACATGCTAATACTTGTTGACAGCACACTCAACCGAATGTCATTAGTCAATAAATTATAAGGGAAATCTGACCTTACAAATATTTGACTAAATGAACAGTCATACCTTTACCCCTTGTGTTTCAACAATGCCAACTACTTTGTGATGCTAACCCTAACGAAATAACTAGATAGCAATTATAAAATTTTCCAATGCCTTCTTTTAGCCTAATATATTTTATTTTTTCTACCTACATGTGATGATGGTCAGTTATTTTTTGGTCAGCAGTGCAATTTCTAGCCTAATGCAGCCATAACAACCATGAATCTTTAGATTTTGGTAGATTCCTAGGCACGTTTAGGCTTGTTGAGGCTTGGATATTCGCAGGCAACAACAGCAAGGGATTCTCCCCAGTAAACGTTCCCAACTATCCCGTGACTATTTGGTGTAGGGAATCCGTCTGGTTTGTGGTCCGGCCACCGTAAGGTCAAGTAACAAAAATAAAAGGTTTTACCAGTTGCGGCCCGGTCCACCGTGTATATTTTTGTGTTTTTTTAGTTTTAAGTATGACATGCAACTGCCTATCTGAAATATAGATTGATTAAGAATGCAAGGAGTGGTCACAATGTGATGCACAGGCTCTTACCTCTCGTCTTAGACTTTCTTGCATCTGAATCACACACACCGAGGAATTAAAACTAACTACCTAACCTATCCCTAGGGAGCAAGATTATCATTTATTAATGAGTAATGTATTTTGTACATGCATTATGAAAAATCATAGATAGCTAATACTTCTTTCAAAACACATGAACATTTAAAGATATTTGAACAACCAGATAGCCAATTATTTATGAACAACATTCATTACTCATAGTGGAAATTTTCATAAAATACACCAGAGATCATTCATACAAGAACATAGGTTCAAAGAGTTAGAACGATCTCACAGTTAATGGACACAAAGCTGAAAACAAAATAGTTCCTCTTCAACAAATCCATAGCACAACATTTGAACATTCCACTAAGCTTTCTCCAACATGCAAACTGTAATTATCTATTGCAAAAGGAAATATTTCTTCTTACAATATGTCCTCACCAATCTCACTGGGAAAAAGTCCATCTCTTTTCTAAATCTTCTATATTTATACAAAAAGAGCGAAACTGTTGGGCTGCCCACAAATGACCCTTGGGCTTCCCCAACGCTTCACCTCCCATGCTTTGCTTTCATTAAGTGCTTATAGAATTTACAATATTTTACAATAAACAAATAAAAAGGCTTATGAGGAGGGCCCCGCTTGACTATTTAAAAACTTCTTCCACGCCGAAGCCCCTGAGGCAATGCTGTCGAACTCGGAAGGTTCTAAGAAACGAATATTTATTCCAAATTTAGCAACCTGATTCCTTATTACTTCTATTCTGGCTAAGCTCAGGCGAAGTTGTTCTTCTAGCAATTGCACACGAACCGCAGCATGAGCTACTTCATTCCTCAGGGTCTGCTCGTCAATGGCTTTAATGTGCTGGATCCTTTTTCCATCCTCCTGATATCTTCTTTGCAACATTTCCAAAAACAGACTGTGCTCTGGAAACTTATCCATTCTCTGCTCAGCTTTAACCTGGAAATGATTATACGTTATCAAAAGTCTCCTGAAGAACTATACACAAGCCCCCTTTGTCTTCTTGATAGCCTTATTGAATTCTTCGGTTGTGCTTATGGAAAACTCTAGTAAATTGTAGTCTTGCCTCAGGGCTTGTTGATTTTTGATGGTAGATCTACAGGGGTTACTTCATTTGCTTCTAATCTCGCCATCCTTCCTGTCAGGACTTCTAAGATATCCTACGATCTGTCAACAAAATATGAAGAGGTTTCCAAAATCTCTTCTAGCCAATTGTCCACCTACAAAATCTTGCACCTTTCTTCCTCTATGGCTACTTGCAGATGGTGCATCTTGCTCCTTTCTGCTAGAATGTGCTCCTTGAAAGGCTGAAGATTGACCTGCTGTTCCTTGGCCTCTTCTAGAGCTACTGCTAATGAGGTAATATATTCTTTAAGCTCTGCAGTCTGCCCCTGAGATTGCCTTTCAGATTCCTCCAAGGTAGCTTTCTGTAGCTCCAGCTCCCCTATCTTACCTAGCAGCTGCTCCTTTTTTGTCCTCAACCCTTGACATTCCTGCTGCATTTTCTCTATATTTCCTTGGGCAGCCTCCAAAGATCTCTTCTCTACTTGGAGGAACTGGAGCTCAACTTTTGAAGACTTTATTTCATGTTGTTTGTCTTCAAACTTTCTTTTCAATCTATTATTTTCCTCTCTCTCTCTTCTCAGGGTATCTTTTAGCTGGGCCGTAGACTTCTTTGACTGTTGAAGATCAGTCATTATTCGATCTACATTGTCCTCAGAAGCATGGATCAATGCAGCCCCAGCTCTGATGGTGAATCTAGGGTCCTTGTCAGTCCCATATACTATGGTTGTATCATTTATCATTTTACCCAACAGCCCCCCAGTCTCGACCTTTCTCTCGGTTCTCTTCACTATTATTTTCCTTTCTCTATCATAAAAAATAGTGTTGAAATCTGGTACCTCCTCCCCTTTCTTTTTCTCAAAAGGGATTAGCCTAAGGGTAGGGACCATAGCCTGTCCTGTTGTGCTGCCAGCAGCTGCCTCGGGATCTTGAATATCAGGATTACCCAAGTCCTGAGCCTAACTATCTACAGGATCAGAAGCTGATTGCTTTGTCACTGCCTTTGTCAGTTTTAGCCTTTTTGCTTCTTGCTTCATCAGTTCCTCATCCATCTTTCTTTTCTTTTCCTCCTCTTCACTCTGGGTAGCCTCTTCTACCTTTCTAACTGCTTCCTATTCAGCTCTCCTCTTTTCTTTCTCCTCACCTTTGAGCCAGCTTTCAACTTCTTGTGCTAGTCTCCTAGCATCTTCATTTATTTTTCTAGTCTCTTCCTCCTCAACCTTTTCCTACTCATCCTGTCCTTTCCCGCCTTTGGTGGTGATTTTCTTTTTAAATCTTCTTCTTAAGGCCGTTATATTTTCTGCACTGTGAAAAATGGATTCCTCTTTATCCCAATGTCTTGTGTATTCAAAATGTACATTTCCCTCCCTGTAGTGCTCTGCCACTTTATTCCAGGAATCATTCCTGTGGAAATTTATTTCCCCAAAATGGAATCTCCCCAATTCCTCCACAAATTCATCAGCGTTCTTTACTCTCATGAATTTATAGCTTCCCAACCTGAATGGTAAAGGAGGGTAAGCCGCTTTCTTATGCTCGAATAAAAATCTCCCTATACCATCTAAGAAAACCTGTCTAACTGCCTCCTTGTGCACTACATAGTCAGTGGCATACTTTGGCAGTAGTGAGGGTGCTCTGGAGCATCCATACATTATGAAGTACAATCCATCCTCTGGTAAGTAGTAGTCTGCATATTTTTCAATCACCTGCCATGCTTCCTACGACATGTAGTTGCACTCTTTCAAGAAGATCAATGTATATAAAGGCATGATGAAGTGCTCACACACTTCTCTATAGTGACTGTGGTACTTGTGTGCCCATAGTGGCTTGTAAGCTGAGTAGATTGATGTCCTCTCTCAATCCCAGATACACCTCAGGTTTGGGAAGGGTTGATTACATAGTATGCAATGAATCAGTATAGAGCTCATATAGAACTCTAATCTCTTCTAGGAAACCCCTCCTAATGCTGAAGCAATGCAGGCTGAGAGGCTGTTGGACACAATGTTTGCCCAGTTGAACACTGTCCCCTATGTTGCAACATAGAAAATGATAGGCACCCACTCCAACTTGAAGCTTTTACCGTGGGCCCTTCCGAAAATCATGTTCAGCATCAGGGCAATGAACCTGTAAGGGGTTCTTAGAGTGCCAGTATCATATTCCCTAGATGGTCTAGTCCTAAAGCTCTTGTCGAGCACCAGCATTCTCTTTAGTGTCTCAACTAGGTCCAACTTAATTGCCTTTAGCTAGTCTTCAGTCAAGTATACCTGTGCTTCTGATAAGTGATAGGCTAGTGATACATACCCAGGGCTATAGGCAGCATAACCCTGTTTATCAACATTTGCCAAAATCATGGTCGTTACATCTGCCTTGGGCAGAATCCACCCAATCACCTCTGAGCATGGAAAAAGCTCAAGTCTGGTAGCCACTCTCATCAAGGCATATCTTTCTATGTTTGCATAGATGGTTTCCTCCTCAAAACCAATGTCAGGTACCTCCTCGTGTGTTATTAGTCTGTAAACTTCCCCCCATTTATATTCGGGTTCCACACCCACTATGCATTTGGTATCTTCGTAAATATATTCAACTTTGGTGACGATTTCAACCTCGGGTTCCTCCTCTACTATGGGAGCTTTCTTCTTTTTCCATTTAGACATCTTGAATTCTGCAAAATTTCCCTGTCATACAAAGAAATTGCTTTTAGGTTCTGTTGGGCCATTCCTCGATGACATTCAAAAATGGTGACAAAATGTATGAGCATTTTACCTTGTCTATGCTAAACATGATTGCCGCTATAAAAATAAAACAAACAATACTCAAAAACCAACTATCCCCACATAAAAATAATTTTCCCAAAAGGCTAAAACCAGCTCTCGACCATTATTTGCATAATCAACTTAAAATATTATGGCCTTTCCTAAAATGAAGAATATCCCCCTCCTCACGTCAAGTAGAAAACAGTCTCAAAACCCCCTCTCGACGCTATGAACTAAAACGCTCCATGGAAAATATGGTGCCTAATCCCAAGTGAAGGATACTACATTGTGATAGTGAATTAGACTCACAGAAAATAAAGGGAACCTACTTGTTGCAAAACACTCGCATCACAGTCTGACTAGATAATGCTTTCTGACCCTAAATGGTCTGGGGTTCGTATTCGAGTTTACAATCTCAACGCTGCGACCCTGGTTCACAAAAGCGAGGGCGACCATACAGTGCAACCAAAACCTCGGTGTCTCAAAATAAAACCATGAAAACGCCCTCCTCGGACGACCAAACACACACTGGGGAAAACCGGTGCGGACAGCATAACGGTCGTCTGCACTGGTTCCCCAAACAGTCGAGTGCGGGTTAAAAACTCATAATGGCCACGGACTTAATCCTCAAGCAAACAAAACCCCCACCAGGAAGCAATTCCGTCTATAGATTATATATATATATATATGTGTGTGTGTGTGTGTGTGTGTGTGTGTGTGTTGAAATAGCGACTAGGTATCTACTAACCGCAGAGGTAATGAACTGACCAAGGGCAACAAAACTCAGTTTGATCATTCGAACGGAAAGGTTAAACGAGCATAAGGGCCTACCTGGCAATGTGCTGCGCAACTGGTGGAGAAGAAACTACAAACCTCCATGGTGGAGCCACCTAGGAGCGAGGTACCGACAACAAGTGTGTTGGTATGCTCAAGCGATAATGACAGCACGAGGAAATTCGCAAAATAACAATAAAAACAATAAACCCCAACCCCACTATATATATGCCCCGGTCAACAAAATAACCGGCAGGAAAAGTAAGATCATTGGGTAGCAAAAAATCTATGGGATCGGTGATCCTGTCATTAGCACCTCCGCAACGGCGGTTGACGAAACAGCCAGGAAACCCGCAATGGCGACAGCAAGAGAAAGAAATCAACCTTACATCGAAGCTCGCCAAATTAAGGTCTCGGACCAATAGTTGGTTGAAGAGACGCAAAGGCAGAAACCATAAAGGAATTGAGTTCCGCAGACCAGTAAAAACTCGGAGCAAAAATAAACATGACTTTGGCCCAAAAATAACGGTCATGTGGTGAACAAAATCAAACTTCATCAGAAAAATAGTGCCTTCCAGAGCCGCAACGGCGAAAGCTGAAAACCAAAGGATCTGCGAATCAAAACAGTGGGGATCAGAAGGGGATCATACAACCATTGGGAAGGCTCGCAATACTTCCTCCGCAACGGTGGAAGGCGTAGAGGTAAACGTTTCAACGGGATCTTAAAACAGCCACCGCCGAATAAAGCGCATCGGAGACCAATAATCGGTCTTGATGTCCCGTTCTTTTCCGAAACGATGGGAGCACAGATGACAAGACTATCGACTCAATAGTCTAAAACACTTCCGATGGCAAGGCAAAATCAAACCGTAAAACATCAATGGCATCAAAGTAATCCTTTCGCGAACATCAATCAAAACCAAAAATCTGAGCAAAACGACTTAAAGGAGGGTCCCAAAATTTTTTGAATTTTGGGAATCTTTGGAAATGGGAACACCCAAAATATTAGAAAGTCTATATAACTCTTTTGAGGCTTAGTAGGTGAGTTTTATTTTACCTCTGTCTTTGGGTAGCTTCTAGCTCGGACACCACAGGATCGTAACATATGGTAAACATAACTATTCATTTGTCCCTCATTCCCATGCCAATTGCACTTTTGTGCCCTTTTGAACTTTTGTTCTTTTGAGTCCTCCATCTGCCTTTATTTCTTAATTTTATTCAGGCTCTTCTATCCATAGTGTCCTTCTGTGTGAGAGATGTATTTACTTTTCAGCTCACGGATGGAGAAGAACTTTTGGCAGATTATTTTTACGTTTTTAATACTTCGTTTTGATATGTATTGCTTCTTTTAGAAGTTTTGACTCTTAACAGCCTTTAGGCTTTTAAAATCATGGCATGGGATCATTTATATATAATAAATTGTTTACCTTGCTTCTTTTCCGTGGGTCTTTTTCTATCACTCCCTATGACATTTTAGATGTGAAATGGATGGAGCCTCGAAATAGTATTCCATACCTCTTAATTTTGAGTTATTTTCGGGGGTTAAGCAGGACTTCAATGAGTGCATAGCCATTTAGGAAAACTACTTACTAGAAGAAATTCTATCATTTCAAAATAAAACACATAGTCTTATCCCAAAGATTTCAGTTAATCGAGAACCCTGATGCTTTCCATGCGACCAAAAGTTTGCCTCTTTTATTCAAAAACAAACCAAAATAACCAGAAATAAAAGCGGTAAATCAAAGTAAAACTGCATCAAATTATTTATGTACAAGGTCATCAAACAAAAGAAAAATAAAATTCGAGAACCAACCACTACCCGATCAGTTCTGTGCCCACCCTAAAAATCTATCAACCTATGAGTCAAGGGGCTAGGCTTGATTGCAGACATGAGATACCTAACCATGATCTAATTATGCTATTTTTGAAACCGAAACTATGTCTACCGATTTACAATCACTCCCATCAGCCTGTGAACATTGAAGGAGATCAGGCTGAGTGTCAGTCATACTGCTAGCTTCGTCTGATGCATGATATCTTAGTTGAAGCTCCATTAGATAATTCCCCAAAACAGAATTTGCATATTCATTTCCTTCTTCCAACTTAGTGATAGTGTGCTTCATGTAAGGTTCCCTTAAAATTTTGATCTGATTTGGGACCCCTTTATGAGGCAACCATAAATGTGACAAATCTGAAGCAAAATACCCCTTTAACCTCGCGGACCAGTCTCGGTTCAGAATAAGTCCATACCCATCCGGTATGCCAACCACCACAATATCAATAAATTGACATATCTTGTTATTTGCAGATAAACGAATGAGAACATTCTCCATTTCTCCCACTACTTTGATATTAGTTCTGTCTAATTGAGTAACTTCCCAAGCAGTAGGTTTTGGCTGCCCATTAATTTTTTTGCAAACTGCAAGTGGCATGACATTCACTGATGATCTCGAATCTACCAGACAATTATGCACCTTATGGTTTAAAATCTCCAGAGTTAAAAGGAAAGGTGGATTTCTAGCTTTCCCTTCTCCAATTGATTCGACATCTTCCTCCACAGGTTGGTTTTCGGTGGGTATCTCTTCCTCTGGTTCTTTAGGCCTTTCAGTATTTTCTTTATTAACACCTACTTTTTCTTCCATAGGCTTAGCAGGCTCGTTGATTTGCTCCGGATCTTGGCTGATAATGGTAATTTCGGGTACTTTGTCCTCAACGTTGTTCTTTGGATGATTCCTAACATTCTCTTGCAACTTCTTAATCTTTGAGATTATTGAACTGTCTTTATTTACCAAATTTAGGTCTTTTGTTGTCCTTGGTATATTCTCAGGTTTAAGAGTAATTTTTTCTGTATCAAATAGCGAGACACAATCCCATAAAAACATGGTATAGTTTTCTTGTTTTTCTATGGTCTTATTACCTTTTTCCTCTTCATCACTGTCCTCAGTCAATTTAGAATCCAAAAGCGTATTCATCACCAACGTCATTGAATTTAACCATTGAGGACAATTCTTTTCAGAATGGGGTTGTTGGTGAAAAGTGCAAAAATTATCCATCCCTACCTCTATCAGATTCATTGATGCTGAACCGTGCGGAGGTGTCTTGAATTGGTTGTTATCTTCCCTTTTTTTGTAGTAAGGCTTTTAAGCTTTCTGAGCTTCTTTTTCCTTCTCCAAATCTATTATTCTGTTGGAAATATTTTGCATCATCTTTAACATCCCCTCAAAATCATGTGATTGCTCCTCTTTAGGTTTGGACAACAATAAGGCTCTTTTCCTAGAAGTTTTTTCTCCAGATTGCTCGGGTTGATCCTCTATACTTTGCTTTTCAGCCTCTACTCTTTCTGCTTCTTCATAAGTTTCTGCTAACGTAGGCTTAACTTGAGCTTTTGTGAACATAGCCAAGTCAGGACCTAAAGCTGAGGTATAATACTCAATCAGAACTTTATCAGAGGGCTTATCAGTTACAGAGAAGTTCTTGAGGTAAGCAGAAAATATTTGAGTCAAACTGTGTACCTTTTCTTTCCTTTCTTTTTTTAAAGCGCCTAAGCCTTTCATTAGTGCTGCATGCGTCTTTTGGGATGCATACTTAATTCTAAAAATCCTTTCAAAGGTATCCCAATCTGGGATAGAGTTTGCAGGAAAACCAAAGTACCATGATGCTGCTGCTCCTTTAAGGTTGTGTGGAAAAAGTCTACAAACAAAATCCACATGTTCCCCAGCCCTTAATCCTTCTATTGCCAAATAGAAACTTTGCAAATGGTCATCTACTACAACCTTCTCATTTGGATCAAACTTACATAGCAACTTTTCAAAAGCTTGCAGTAAGTCATGCAACGGAGGTGTTAGGTTCAAGGGTGATCTGGATTTTCAAGCCGGTGGTGGATTTGGTGGGTTAGGTGGCTGATTTGCATTTACACCTGCCATGAGTCTAGGTGGAGAGTGAGGAGGTGAAGGAATAGGAGTCTGCACAGGAGAAAAATAAGGTGTGCTTGGGCCTACTTGATTGAAAGGCTGAACAACCTCCTGTAATGCTACTTCTACTAACTCTTCCAAATCTCCAACCAACACTGAATCTTCCAAGATGGGGCGGTCTTTCTTCTTATATTCTCTTCAGGGTAAGTCAGGGATAATGGGTAATCCTCCAATACTCTTGATATAATCTCGTGTGTGTCTTCTCAAATCATTTACCACTTGGTTGTCCACAGCAAACAAATGTTCTTTATTCTCTTGATCATTTGGATCAGGCAATAAACTGCTTTCAAAACTATCACTGGTGGAGTTATTTTGAGGAAATAGATTTCCCCAGCCAGCCATGCACTGGTGGCCCTCCTTCTAGCGCTAGAAACTGTTGAGGCCTGGAAATTCGTGGCCAACAACAGCAAGGGATTCTCTACCAGTCAACGTTCCCAACTAGCCCGTGACTGTTTGGTGTAGGGAATCCGTCCAGTTTGCGGTCCGGCTACCGTAAGGTCAAGTAACAAAAATAAAAGGTTTTACCGGTTGCGGCCCGGTCCACCGTGTATATTTTTGTGTTTTTTTAGTTTTAAGTATGGCATGCAACTGCCTATCTGAATTATAGATTGATTAAGAATGCAAGGAGTGGTCACAATGTGATGCGCAGGTTCTTACCTCTCGTCTTAGACTTTCTTGCATATGAATCACACACACCGAGGAATTAAAACTAACTACCTAACCTATCCCTAGGGAGTGAGATTATCATTTATTAATGAGTAATGTATTTTGTACATGCATTATGAAAAATCACAGATAGTTGATACTTCTTTCAAAACACATGAACATTTAAAGATATTTGAACAACCAGATAGAAAATTGTTTATGAACAACATTCATTACTCATAGTGGAAATTTTCATAAAATACACCAGAGATCATTCATACAAGAACATAGGTTCAAAGAGTTAGAACGATCTCACAGTTAATGGACACAAAGCTAAAAACAAAATAGTTCCTCTTCAACAAATCCATAGCACAACATTTGAACATTCCACTAAGCTTTCTCCAATAGGCAAACTGTAATTATCTATTGCAAAAGGAAATAGTTCTTCTTACAATATGTCCTCACCAATCTCACTGGGAAAAATTCCATCTCTTTTCTAAATCTTCTATATTTATACAAAAAGAACGAAACTGTTGGGCTGCCCACAAATGACCCTTGGGCTTCCCCAACGCTTCACCTCCCATGCTTTGATTTCATTAAGTGCTTATAGAATTTACAATATCTTACAATAAATAAATAAAAAGGCTTATGAGGAGGGCCCCGCTTGACTATTTAAAAACTTATTCCATGCCGAAGCCTTTGAGGCAATGCTTTCGAACTCGGAAGGTTCTAAGAAACGAATATTTATTTCAAATTTAGCAACCTGATTCCTTATTACTTCTATTCTGGCTGAGCTCAGGCGAAGTTGGTCTTCTAGCAACTACACACTAACCGCGGCATGAGCTACTTCATTCCTCAAGGTCTGCTCGTCAATGGATTTAATGTGGTGGATCCTTTTTCCATCCTCCTGATATCTTCTTTGCAAGATTTCCAAAAAGAAGCTATGCTCTGGAAAGGTATCCATTCTCTGCTCAGCTTCAACCTGGCAACGATTATACGTTATCAAAAGTCTCCTGAAGAACTCTGCATAAGCCCCCTTTGTCTTCTTGACAGCCTTCTTGAATTCTTCGACTGTGCTTATGGAAAACTCCAATAAATTGTAGACTTGCCTCAGGGCTTGTTGATCTTTTGATGGTAGATCTACAGGGATTTCTTCATTCGCTTGTAATCTCGCCATCCTTCATATCAAGACTTTTAATATATCCTGCGATCTGTCAACAAAATATGAAGAGGTTTCCAAAATCTCTTCCAGCAGATTGTCCACCTGCAAAATCTTGCACCTTTCTTCCTCTATGGCTACTTGCAGCTGGTGCATCTTGCTCCTTTGTGCTAGACATGCTCCTTGAAAGGCTGAATACTAACGTGCTGTTTCTTGGCCTCTTCTAGAGCTGTTGTTAATGAGGTGATCTGTTGTTTAAGCTCTGCAGTCTGCCCCTGAGATTGCCTTTCAGATTCCTCCAAGGTAGCTTTCTGTAGCTCCGACTCCCCTATCTTACCTAGCAACTGCTCCTTTTCTGTCCTCAACCCTTGACATTCCTGCTGCATTTTCTCCAGATTTCATTGGGCAGCCTCCAGAGATCTCTTCTCTACTTGGAGGAACTGGAGCTCAACTTTTGAAGACTTTATTTCATGTTGTATGTCTTCAAACTTTATTTTCCTCTCTCTCTCTCTTCTTAGGGTATCTTTTAGCTTGGAAGTAGACTTCTTTGAGTGTTGAAGATCAGTCATTATTCGATCTACATTGTCCTTAGAAGCGTGGATCAATGCAGCCCCAACTCTGATGGTGAATCTAGGGTCCTTGTTTGTCCCATATACTACGGTTGTATCATTTATCATTTTACCCGACTGCCCGCTAGTCTCGACCTTTCTCTCGGTTCTCTTCACTATTCTTGTCCTTTCTCTATCATAAAAAATAGTGTTGAAATCCGGTACCTCCTCCCCTTTCTTCTGCTCAAAAGGGATTGGCCTAAGGGTAGGGACCATAGCCTGTCCTGTTGTGCTGCCACCAGCTGCCTCGGGATCTTGAATATCAGGATTACTCAAGTCCTGAGCCTGATTGTCTATAGGATCGGAAGCTGATTGCTTTGTCACTGCCTCTGTCAGTTTTAGCCTTTCTGCTTCCTGCTTCATCAGTTCCTCATCCATCTTTCTTTTATTTTCCTCCTCTTCACTTTGGGCAGCCTCTTCTGCCTTTCTAGCTGCTTCATGTTCAGCTCTCCTCTTTTCTTTCTCCTCACCTTTGAGCCAGCTTTCAGCTTCCTATGCTAGTCTCCTAGCATCTTCATTTCTTTTTCTATCCTCTTCCTCCTCAACTGTTTCCTGCTCATCCTGTCATTTCCCGCCTTTGGTGGTGATTTTCTTTTTAAATCTTCTTCTTAAGGCCATTATATTTTCTTCACTATGAAAAATGGATTCCTCTTTCTCCCAGTGGCTTGTGTATTCAAAATGTACATTTGCCTCCCTGCAGTGCTCTGCCACTTTATTCCGGCAATCATTCCTGTGGAAATTTATTTCCCCAAAATGGAATCTCCCCAATTCCTCCACAAATTCATCAGCTTTCTTTACTCTCATGAATTTATAGCTTCCCAACCTAAATGGTAAAGGAGGGTAAGCCGCTTTCTTATGCTCGAATAAAAAGCTCCCTATACCATGTAATAAAACCTGTCTAACTGCCTCCTTATGCACTACATAGTCAGTGGCATACTTTGGCAGTAGTGAGGGTGCTCTGGAGCATCCATACGTTCTGAAGTACAATCCATCCTCTGTTAAGTAGTAGTCTACATATTATTCAATCACCTGCAATGCTTCCTCTAACATGCAGTTGCACTCTTTCAAGAAGATCAATGTATATAAAGGCATGATGAAGTGCTCACACACTTCTCTATAGTGACTGTGGTACTTGTGTGCCCACGGTGGCTTGTAAGTTGAGTAGACTGGTGTCCTCTCTCGGTCCCAGATACACCTCAGTTTTGGGAAGGGTTGATTACATAGTATGCAATCAATCAGTATAGAGCTCATATAGAACTTTGATCTCTTCTGGGACACCCCTCCTATTGTTGAAGCAATGCAGGCTGAGAGGCTGTTGGACACAATGTTTGCCCAGTTGAACACTGTCCCCTGTGTTGCAACATAGAAAATGATAGGCACCCACTCCAACTTGAAGCTTTTACCGTGGGCCCTTCTGAAAATCCTGTTCAGCATCAGGGCAATGAACCTGTAAGGGGTTCTTAGAGTGGCAGTATCATATTCCCCAAACTGTCTAGTCCTAAAGCTCTTGCCGGGCACCAGCATTCTCTTCAGTGTCTCGACTAGGTCCAACTTAATTTCCTTTAGCATGTCTTCAGTCAAGTATACCTATGCTTCTGGTAAGTGGTATGCCAGTGATACATACCTAGGGATATAGGGAGCATAACCCTGTTTATCAACATTTGCCAAAATCATGGTCGTTACATCTGCCCTGGGAAGAATCCACCCAGTCACCTCTAAGCATGGAAAAAGCTCAGGTCTGGTATCCACTCTCATCAAGACAGATCTTTCTATGTTTGCATAGATGGTTTCCTCCTCAAAACCGATGCCAGGTACCTCCCGATGTGTTATTAGTCTGTAAACTTCCCCTCATTTATATTCGGGTTCCACACCCACTATGCATTTGGTACCTTCGTAAATATATTCAAATTTGGTGACTATTTCAACCTCAAGTTCCTCCTCTACTATGGGAGCCTTCTTCTTTTGTCGTTTAGACATCTCGAATTCTGCAGAATTTCCCTGTCATACAAAGAAATTGCTTTTAGGTTCTGTTGGGCCATTCCTCGATGACATTCAAAAATGGTGACAAAGTGTATGAGCATTTTACCTTGTCTATGCTAAACATGATTGCCGCTATGAAAATAAAACAAACAATACTCAAAAACCAATTGTTCCCGCATAAAAACAATCTACCCAAAAGGCTAAAACCAGCTCTCGACCATTATTTGCAGAATCAACTTAAAATATTATGGCCTTTGCTAAAACGAAGAATACCCCCCCTCCTCGTATCAAGTAGAAAACAGTCTCAAAACCCCCTCTCGGTGCTATGAACTAAAACGCTCCATGGAAAATATGGTGCCTAATCCCAAGTGAAGGATACTGCATTGTGATAGTGGATTAGACTCACAGAAAATAAAGGGAAGCTACTTGCTGCAAAACACTCGCATCACGGTCTGATTAGATAATGCATTCTGACCCTAAATGGTCTGGGGTTCATATTCGAGTTTACAATCTCAACGCTGCGACCCTGGTTCACAAAAGCAAGGGCGACCATACAATGGAACCAAAACCTCGGCATCTCGAAAGAAAACCATGAAAAACCCCTCCCCGGACGGCCAAACACAAACTGGGGGAAACTAGTGTGGACAGCGTAACGGCCGTCTGCACTGGTTCCCCAAATAGTAGAGTGCGGGTTGAAAAATCATAATGGCCGTAGACTTAATCCTCAAGCAAACAAAACCCCCACCGGGCAGCAATACCGTCTATAGATTATATATATATGTGCTGAAACGGTGACTAGGTATCTACTAACCGCAGAGGTAACGAACTTACCAAGGGCAGCAAAACTCAGTTTGATCATTCAAACAGAAATGTAAAATGAGCATAAGGGCCTTCCTAGCAATGTGCTGCACGACTGGTGGAGAAGAAACTGCAAACCTCCATGGCAGAGCCACCTAGGAGTGAGGTACCGACAACAAGTGCGTTGGTCTGCTCGAGCGATAACGACAGCACGAGGAAATTCGCAAAATAACAATAAAAAACAATAAACCCCAACCCCACTATATATACACCCCGGTCAACAAAATAACCGGCGGGAAAAGTAAGATCATTGGACGGCAAACAATCTATGGGGTCTGTTAACAACCCTACCTAGCAGAGGCTCGAAGGGACCATGATAAAAAGGAAATAATGGTTGCATGTCAAACTTTGGTTAAATATTATGGTATAAAGGTATGACAAAGGGCGAGTAAACGACAAATTATCACGAGATCCAACGATGCAAAGCAAGGAGACAGAGATCGAAGGCTTGTAATGTGTTCGCTTTATAAAGATGCGAGAAGGATAAGGATATAAGAGTGTTCAACGAGACGTGAAGATCAACGGCTGATGATCTGGTTCGATGAAATCTACAGTCGTTGTGAACTCCGCCCTGTAGACTTGTACGTTTGATAAAACAAAGGAGCTAGCCGGAATAGGGTATGTGTCGCTTCATCCGACGGCTGGGAAATAAAGGTGAAATATATCAACGGTCATTGATGGATCCGGAACAGAAAGCTGCGCGGTGAATAGAGACAAAATGTGGTAGTGGAATGCAAACCATAGTACACACGAAAACTTGTGGTGCATTCCGCGAGGAAAAGCGGTTTGGCAAAAACCACTAAAGGGGAGCCTCCGGAGTGGGGTCCTATATAAACAAAGGTTGACTTGTTGAAGAATTATTTTTTATTGGCGCCAGACAAATGAAAAGGACCTGTGTGATCGCCAACCTTAGCAGTCAATCTCGAATACACTCAATCACAGTAACAGGTAAGGCCCGAACGCTCGAAATTCATCCACCTAATTACCATTGTTGACCGAATTATGGACAAAGGAAAGGATTTGCAAGGGTTTAGTCGTATTTTGGATGATAGAGAGGAATACCTGGTTGACAGGGACAGAGGAGTATGTGACCCTTTCTTGTCTGTAGGAAGTGTATCAGTTAGCAAAGAGAGACTGTGGCAATACAATTCGCAGGGTAATGATGTCCTTAATGCTTGTAAATCACTTCTATATTATTTTGCTATTGAGCAAACCCTGCATTTTCCCGAGTTCACAGAGTGGTGCGCAGTTAATTATTCTTCTTCTCAAAGAGTTATTGTCAGTCAATCCACATCTAGGATACTATGTAAAATTGATGCCAAGGTCATCCGCGAAAATCTGAACTTGCCCAGTAACTACCCTGAGAGTCGTGAACCTGTAAATGAATCCATTCTAGCCAAAGTGTATAAAAATTGTGGAACTGAGATTCGCTGCAAATTCTTGTCCAGCATCTTAAATGAGGGTCAGTCATTAGATGGTATTTTTCCCCCATATCATGTTCGTATTTTCAAATATGAAGTTCAATTAGTCGTGTCCTTAGTCTGTCAAGTCCTGGGTCTAGATGATGATTGTCATGTAAATGAAGTCATCTTAGGTTTCCTATTAAAAATCAGTTCATTGAGTTCTGAATGTCAGTCAGTTCATGTACTCAGTTTAGACGAGTACTTAGCAGAAGCTATACATCTTCAATTGAGTGAGTTCCCAAAAGTTAGGCTCTTCAAGTTTCAGACTTATTTACTGAACTTGTTGTTGTGTTCGAACGTCACCGAGTTGCAGTTTTTAAGTACCATGTTCTCTACAGATTTGCCCAAGCAAATCAACATGTTTGAATTTGCCAATTCTATCATGCCTGAAATATACAAGATGTTATTTGATGAGATGTTACCCCGGGTATTAGAAGAAATGAAAAACATGATGCAATCCTCACCTGAGGATAGAGTCGGGGATTGGTTTATGTATAAAGATTCCACTGTTTTAATAATATATGGTTTTACTGGAGAACCATATAGGTTACCTGCTTTCCTTACTCCCAGAATTTTTGCATTAGAATTTATGAGACAAAGATTGCATTCTGAAGAAGAACACTTTGGGGCCTTTAAGAAATCTTCAAATATCAAGTTCCCTCTCAAAGTTGGTTCTTTTATTTTCAAAAATAAAGGTGCTCTAGCGTTTATAGAAAAATTGTTAAACAACATGGAATTTCAAAAGGAGCAAAGGGTAAATTATGATCCCCATCACATAATTTCCCTGAGAAAGCAGGCAAACAAAACAAGCCTTTTGACCACCAAGTTGTTGAAGGTCTAGGCGAGACAGCCAATTTATTTCATTTTATGGAAATTCCAAGATCTGATGAAAATGCAAGTACTATACCAATTGCAAAATCTCCAGTAATAGAGGGTCCTAATATTTTGGTTAAAAGGATTCTTTCTGAAGTTGAAAGCATGGAAGTGGATGAGGATGATTCACATAAAAAGTCCAGGTTGTTTCAAGATGATAAAGCTTTGAGTGAAGTTATTTCAGATAATTTAAAAAGAGTTGCTTTAGTTCCAACAAAAGTTGTACAAGTGAAACAGTTTTCTTTTAAAGGTATAGACAATTCATAATCAAGCCCAATTTTCAAGTCCAAGAGGAGCTCATGGCTAGTTATGTGGAGAAGCGAAATCAATCCCTAGAAGAGACAAGGAATCTACTCCCGCGAGTGGGGAGTTTAAACAATCCAAAAACTTCCTTGCTTTCTACCAAGGACATAGAAAGAAATACTTTTAAATTGGCCATGGTAAGCGATAAGAAGATGTCAGAAATGGAGCTAAGACTGGACAAGATTAGTGTACCAGACAAAATACAGTTACATAAGCAAACAGGTGACATTATTTATTCAGATTTATTGCATGCTACGATGAGAGTTAATAAGTTACAAATTTTGGTAGACAAGTTAGAAGTTCAGCTAAAATATGAGAAAGTTGAAAATAAGGCCAATGCTATTCAAATTAAAAAGCTACAAGCAGACATTATCAGCTCAGGAAATGAAAAAGATAACACCCAGGAAATCAAAAGACTTCTGGAAGAAAAGGACAACGCCCTCCAAGTTTTGAAAAAAAGGTTAAAGATCCCAAGTACAGAACATGTTCAATCATCCGAATTATTGGCATTACAAGAAGAGAAGGACAAGGTTCACCAGGAGATGATGGAGCATAAAGGAAAAGCTGTCAAATTACAAGAAGAAAAAGACAAATGGGAAATAGAGTGGAATGAGCTAATAGCCCAAATCTCCTTGCTGAAAAATGACCAAATCGATGAAAAAGAGATTATGGAGGAGTTGATGAGCCAAAATCCCACTGATGAAGACCTGTCCATTGTGAATATTGAGAAACCATTAAATGATTTTTCTGCAGATGACTTATTAGTGCCTATGTCCCAGGTCAGCCTGAAAGATGAAGAAATCAGAGAATTAAAGGTAGAAAATGAAAAACTCAAATCCGAGCTGGCCAAAGTTACTGAAAACAAAAATAAAATATTGCAAGATAGAAATCAGCTACAAAAGAAATTTAATGAATTGAAAAAAAAGAAACATCGGGAAGGGTCCTCTCCAGGGAGCAAAGCACATAATTTGAGATACATTATCCATAGAAATTACTAAATTCAGGCACTATTTAAATTTCATTGATGATCAAAGCATATTGATCAATCTGGCCAATCAGAGACTGAAATTAGTAAACGAAACTATGGAGAGGAAACACCTTGCCACAGCCCAAAATGCGTTAAACTTCTTAAATTCATTAACATACCAAAAGTTGCATGATATAGGTGTAAAGGACAGGATAGCAATGGTACTGTGGGCCAAAATTTTTATCCATAAGCATCATCTAATGAAGGCAATCCAGGACAAAGCGGATGAAATGATCTCACAGGTTAATGACTTCAAACAAGCTTTCAAAGAAATGTTCGAAGACGGACTTCCTTCCTTTTGGGATGAAGAGGGACGAATGTTTTCTCAAGAGCACTATCACAACCTGTTGGTACAAAGCCGCATGGATCATTCCAAATTTGACGATCTGGAAAAGGGGCTGACAGGGAAAGTCATTGTGGATAAGCTGACGGAAGATTTTGAGATACTACAGAAATTCCTAATCATCAGGGGAAAGTTGCCTAAGGTGTCTTATGAATCCTACATGGAGCTGGAGGTGTCCATTCGCGAGATGATCAAATATGATATTCCAAGCGTGGAGCAATGGAGAGCCATAGAAAGATTCGAAAAAACGAAATATATCCTTCATTCATGAAGACAGGTGTTGCGCGCTGAGGAGCTGCTTGGACAAGACCATGTTACCGAGTTGATTTTAACTTGATGATCTGTTAGGATCGAAGCTAGTAGTTTATTCCTAGGAGTTAGGAATATAGTTACAAGACTTTGATTATTCAGTTATTCAGTTATAAATCTTCTTGGAAGATGAAATGATTTTATGTATATAAGTGCATCTATTTTATATGATGGGGGTTGGAACCCATCTTGTTGTTGACTGTTTCTTCTAAAGACATATATTTTGAATAACAAAGTGAATGCATAAGAGTTATCAGAGATTCCTATGTCATTTACATTACAGTCCGTTTTCCTTTTCTTCTATGATTGTTTTTCCAGTGTAACACTTCATTCTGTTTTTCTTCATATCTGAAAACACAGTGTTGGATGGTTGGAATTCATAGTGTTTATGCTCTAATCATCGTTTCAGATATTTTATACATTTTTACTAAAGTTAATATAGAATTCATCTTTGATGCTCTATATTAATGGGCTGTTCATTATCTCTTCTGTTTCACCTGAACTAAATGAATGACTGTGATGGAATGGTTATCTTGCCTTTGACAAAATCTCATGCATATGTCTTTGTGATATCTTTATGTATATGTGACTCCATTTCCCAATGGTTACTTTTTTTTTCAACCATTTATACAATTTTTAAGTGTTGAATTATATCTGGCCTTGTTAAATCTGTATTTGAGAGATCCCTCTCCGGAAAGAAAAGCCAGTTTCTTTCTAAAAGTGGTTTTGCTGTTACCTTGGAATTTATCTTATACAACCTGGGTACATTCTAAGTGCTAACGGGGTCGGCGATCCTGTCATTAGCACCTCCGCAACGGCGAATGATGAAATAGCCAGGAAACCCGCAATGGCGACGGCAAGAGAAAGAAATCAACCTTACATCGAAGCTCGCCAAATTAAGGTCTCGGACCAATAGTTGGTTGAAGAGCCGCAAAGGAAGAAACCATAAAGGAATCGAGTTCCGCAGACCAGTAAAAAATCGGAGCAAAAATAAACATGACTTTGGCCCAAAAATAACGGTCACGCGGAGAACAAAATCAAACTTCATCGAAAAAATAGTGCCTTCCAGAGCCGCAACGGCGAAAGCTGAAAACCAAAGGATCTGCGAATCAAAACGGTGGGGATCGGAAGGGGATCATACAACCATCGGGAATGCTCACAATACTTCCTCCGCAACAGCGATAGGCGTAGAGGCAAACGTTCCAACGGGATCTTAAAACAGTCGCCGCTGAATAAAGCGCATCGGAGACCAATAATCGTTCTTGATTTCCCGTTCTTTTTTGAAACGGCGGGCGTGCAGATGACAAGACTCCCGACTCAATAGTCTAAAAAAATTTCGATGGCAAGGCAAAATCAAACCGTAAAACATCGTTGGCATCAAAGTAATCCTTGCGCGAACATCAAGCAAAACCAAAAAGCTGAGCAAAACGACTTAAAGGAGGGTCCCAAAATTTTTTGAATTTTGGGAAAATGTTGCAACTGCAACAAGGCTCCTTAACAACAATGATTCTTCACACTAAGAAAGTTTGAGCGGCCTAGTCCCCTGTATCATCAAATGTGGGCACGTTTTCGGTATCATCAACCTTAATAATTTGTGCATCTAAGCTTCCCTATACTTCTAAAGAGCTTCAAACAACATCACTTTTAATCATGGGCATGAAAGAAGCAATTTCGGGCACTTTTGGGCAATTATGTGCGTCACAACAGCAAGAAACTTTGGGCACTTAATGGAATGGTTTCCATGCTTTACATTTGAGTCAGTATGCATGACTTTAAATTGACTAATTTGGTACTTTCCTCATCCCCATTCCTTGTAATTCAATAAAATGGACGACAAGACTTGTTTGTTTCATGCCATTAATTCTAAAGCAGCATGAAGTAATTCAATTAATACAAAATAGGGTTTCTAGATTCATCAATGAATTGCCTCCATGAAATGATATTAATCCTAATATTTATACTGTAAATTTTATTATTTGTGTAAGTTATAGTCTGACATTGTGTACTAATGGTATACTTCGCATTGTCATGATACTCAATCCAGTTTTATGTGCCCTAATGATCAGTCACTTAAAAACCCATTATTTTATTCTTAGGTGGTCATCCACTAGTATGGAAAGTTCTGAGTATTTCCAATAAGAAAGGCATATTAAATTTTTTCCTTAAGACAACAATGGAATTATTGTCTATCTATGGTATAGGACAGTTATCGCTATTTGCATCAGGCATTTTCCATAAAAGGGAACACAACATAAGAAGGAAATAGATGCTCTGAGAGAATCAAATTTAACAAATCACCCAAACAACTATGGCGATGAAACTCACAAACACAAGTTAAAGCCAAGGAGTTTTTGCTGATACTAGATGCCAAGAATGTATCTATCAGTGCGTACTCAGACCTCGCACTCAGACCTTACTGCAGCATTGTTTGCATTAAGAATGTATCTATCTTGTACATATTCGATATTATGTAAATGAAAGGCCTATCCTTATCACTGTTCTCTGTAAAATGCTTAAAACATTATTCAGTGACACAAAGTGATTTCAAATACAAGTTTTTCGATAAGATCAGTTCATCTTTTACCATGTATGTACAAGTCTTCTGTACAGTTTATCATTTAATTCTATGTATCAACCTTACCTCTTTGAAGGTGATCAACCGTTTCTTATGATACTGATGATGTAAATTTTAGTTTTATTATTATTTGTTATATATGCTAGATGTATTTGTTGCTCCTCACAATTAGTTATGTTGATATCTTCTTGTTATATGTTTTAACCGAATTTCGTGTACTTACTCATAGAAGATGATATTTGAAATATCCTTAGGGAATTCAATGAAATGTGACAATCATATGGGTGCACTTTCATTACAGTGTCCAAATTTTAAACATCTAAAAAAATTGAATTATTCAACACACATTACAATCAGAGAAACATCGTGCTTTACAACTTAAGGTGAGCCTAATCCTTGTGTCTGTTTTTTATATATAATCATAAAGATGTTATATAAAAAAAGATGATTTTATATCCACATCTTAATTCTATATTTATGATTGATCATGACTTGGATCTTTAGAAATATCAATTAGACAGTTTATATATCAATATGACTGTTGGCTATAACATCAAATATGATACATGAGATAGCCATTTTAGTAGGTCTACCATAACAAAAGATCAAAAGTCTTGTGGAGGCAGAGCACATAAGAGGAAGTGACAAGAAGTATGCATCAGAATCTTTGATGAGAAATATTGGGAAAGTGTAACCGGATACTCCAAATGAATCAAGGCTTTAAAGAAAACAGTATGAAGAGCATCACTGAGCAACAATTAGAGAGACAGTCATGGACATGAGTTGCTGGGTCAGAATGAGAGGACTACAACCAATGGATATGGGGATGACGGTTCATCTTTATTTGCTACTATGGATCCATCCATACTTGGTGGATTTGGATAATCTTACAGGCTGCAGTAACTGCAAATGGGCCAAGATGGATTTGTTTGCAGAGAATATCAAGTGAAATAATCTTGTGCTTAAAGCGTTGGGAAAATTGATGCTCTGGTTTAGTTTGTGCAAAGTCAATTTTCAGGAAATCCCATTCACAGGTGGGAACCCAAAGTTAAGAGCACTATGGCTGGAGACACCCATATGCAAAATAAGGACACTGAAATACTGAATGGTACATCCAAATTAGCTAGGATCGGGTTGAAATTAAAGAAAATTTGAGCTATGTGAAGACGACAATTGTTGATACAAATATCAAATATCCATCTGGACAAGGTGTTGGCATATCATCACAGTCAAAGTTTGGGAGGTGGCTTCTTTTATAACTGTTTGCACACCTAAAATATCCAAGCATAGGTTGTAGATCTTGGAAAACAAAAATAGTACCTATAATAGTCAAAAGTGCAGCGCTTTATAACACCATGCTTCACATAAAGGTGCAAGTGAGAATGAGAAAGGCACATTGAAACCAAATCATGCCATCACAACAAATCTGCTAAAATCAGAGGAATTTCTGGAACATGTTATGCTTAGACTAGCTTGACAATCATATGCAGCATTATTTATAAGCAAAGAAACCATTGCTAGGCCAAATTCCAAAATAGAAACAAAAGTTTCAGAGGAAGAGTTGTAAAATCAATTTCTTAGAAAGGATTCCAAAATAATTGTAAAATACAAATTGCCTCAACACAACACCAATCACAGCTTTAAACAAATCATAAAATCCAACCACTCTTGAAACCACAAAAAAATTTGAATTAGAATTCTCTCCAAACCAAAAAAATATGCTTACATTTGACAAGAAGAAACATTTGTTACAATCACTATGCAAACATTTTGTATTCCTATGAAGAATGAAGAGAATTTTATATACAAGATATGCACTCCTATTCAAGTGCACAGTAATTTTTCATCATTTACAGATGGTTACATGGTGAAGCCATGACCAATTGCCCTTTTCAACATTATATCACTTGCCAACCTTGTATTGAGGTGTCATCTTGCAAGCTAGTCTAATATACATCAGAGAACTATTTGAACAGTATACTCATTCTTAACCCACATGCCAATAGAATCATTAAGAAGAATTATAATGGTTAACATTCATGTAGGAAGAATTAGGATCCAAATATATTGGGGCAAGGAGGCGGTGCCTGCTGAATAGATCGTTTGAATCATGGTAGTGACACATGTTGGGAAGTTCTTGGTTAGAACTAGAGACCCTTTTTTTCTGATATGCAGAGACATATTTACAACATTCAAGAGAAGGAATTTATCAACCCAAGATTGTACAGAGATTTGGATCTGAAAAGGTCACTAAACAGAAACCTCACAGCAGTCTCTCGTGGACGAGATTTGATACAAGCATAATCATCTTTAACTTACAATATTGCTTGGCCGATTTCTCGACGAACTGGTTCAACTGTTTTGGAATCAACAGGATTTCCTGCTGCATCGATAACATAAAATGCATTGATTTCCTTTTCTTCACAGGTGGTGACTTCTACTCTAGTCACTGACAAGCCATTCTCATGAAATATACGGGTCACATCTGATAGAAGGCCAGGCCTATCGCTAGTGCATAGGTCAAGTCTCAATCCCTGCAATGACCAGGTTGAACATAAAAAATTAGAAAACTGAGCCGGCTCGACCCCCAATTGAGTGCTATGAAATGTTATGGTCGCGATGGGGTTTCTGGTTGATTAGATGTATCAGCGAAATAGTCCTGCGAGGATCAGCGAATCGATATCAGCCCAAGATTTTCAAACGGAGTAAGCAACAAATCTCCCCAGAGAAGGTAAGAAACGGGCATTCATTCCTAGTGATTGCAACCAGAACAAAAATCCAGAGTCATAAGTTGTTGGAGACTAAAGTTAGATGGTGAAAATAGACCTAATTTTATGGACTAGGTCAATGGAAACCATCAATACCTTCTGAATACACCCAATTACACCTTCGTCTGTTAGCTTCTTGCCATCCGCATATGTCACATGAAATACTGCCAATACTGCCATAACCAAAAGTTCAAGTGTTATATTGTATCCAAAGAATTATAACAGAAAGTCATGAAAACATCCCTCGGAAGCACAACACCATATATGATGAAATCAAGTGAAGATGAAAGGTAGAAAACTTACCATCCATGAACCATCCTCCATGAATCCAAATAGCAGCAATTTGAAGCCAGAACTCATTCCATGGCTAGCGCAGAGAGGACGGGTCGAGAAGAGAAAGAGCAAGGCGTGAAGAAGAGGGCAGGATGGTTGTTTGAATCGTGCAGGGGGGCATTAATGCATAGACAGGGATGGTAATGGCAACGGACAGAGAGACGACAAAGAGTGTAACGGCGATCAGGGGTGCAACGGAGTTGTTGACCAACGGGGTGACAGCGACGGTGGTAGAACGGGCGGCCGGCACCAGGGAGGAAGTGGTCGCTGGTGGCTGGAAGGCCGGCGCGACAATTGCTGCCAGCAAAATCGTCGCGTCGGTAGCTTACTCCTTTAAAAAATCAAAGGTCGGTAGCTTACTCCTTTAAAAAATCAGAGGCTTGTCATTGAAGTACACGGTTTTCACTTTATTAAATTTAAATTTTAAATATGTGGAACATTTTTATTGGATATTAGTCTTCATTTCAGCAACTATCAGAACTTTTTCAGAGAAGTTGTCTCTGCCTAGCTATGTTGCGCTTTGTTTTGAACCAATACCTTCATGATTATCCTAATGCGTGCTTCTAGCCCGCTCCAAGCGCTTTTCACCTCCATGTGTGAAGGCTATCTGAGGCCCTAATCGCCAGTGAACATCTCGGATGCTTGAAGCTTTCCCTTCGCATTAGTTTTATGTTGCTGCAGTTGTCCAAACACGCTCTGCGAGGAAGGAGCAAGCTCTGCAAGGAAGGTCAGTGTCCAAACAGGTTCTTCTTTACAGCAGCCCTTCTTTAGGCTATATCTATTTATTGAATTCGGTAAGCATAAACAAAATTGCAAAGACAATTCTTTGTCGTCCAAGCCCTTCATTACCCTTCCGTTGATATTTATGAAGAAGATGTTAGTCATCTAAGCCCAAGAGTTCCTCAACTAATGAGCAGATGTATAAACAGGCAGAATTAAAAAAAAATTAAATAGTTTATTTATTTCTTGAATTCAGACGAGAGGTTTTTTTTTAATTCAAGTTGTTTTCGCTTTTTGTGAAACTATTGTATTTATGAAACCGCTTGAAGAGAACCATAGTCATATGCATGGAATTTTTGGCTGCAGAAAAGAACATTGTTTCATTTCAAACATTATTTGCATGGAATTTTGGCCACAGAAAAGAACATTATTTCATTTCAAACATTATTTGTTGAATACAAATGGGTTTCCTACCTTATAACATTTCGGAATAAAAAAACAAAAGTTAAAAAACTATTGACCTTACCACAAATCCATATCCACATATAAATTTTCCTTCTCCATTGTCTTTTGCACATAAATTTGAAGAATTTTTTTAAAGAGACCATTGTTTGGGCTCTCTTCTAGCAAAGTCAAAAAAAAATGAGCTAACAAAGAACCTTTTTAGTTTTGGATGACGAGGCCGGAAGCCTTCAAATGCTTATGTTTCAGTGACCTTAAGCTTTATTTATTTATTTATGTCTAAGTTATTTTTAATAGTCTTTTTTTTATCTTTTCTTACTTTTAATAGTAAGATGATAATAAATTAATTTTAAATTTAAATGTATTAAATATTAATAAAGATATAATGTAATTATTTTATTTTTATTTTTATTTTATTGGAGATGCTTTACCAGTTAGCTTAGAGATGCCTCCTCGGATCTCGACAAGTTCGCTGGAGCAAATGGTTTAATGATCATTTTTATTTTTAAAATCAAATTTGAATGAATAAATAAATATATTTTTTTTTAATAAAAATAATAATTTCTGAAATTTCTGATATGTAGAATTCTTAAACAATAAGTTTTGAAATAAAGAGTTAGATTATTGGAACTAGTAAAACCACTTATCTTCGAGATAGTGAATATTCATAGAGATACCTCTAAGTTAAGTGTTGACTATTATCACTTATTAAATTTGATAATTGTTTATTTCAATTAAAAGTACTACAAAATAAAAATTTTACAATACACTTGTTTCATTAGGCTGGTTTTGCGTGGCTGTAATAATCTCTTCGAGAGTAAAGGCACAGGGTATTGTTCGATCCGGCATCATAATCGGTTACCTGCAACCAGACAATGTACTAAATTTTATTAAACCAGCCTTAGATTCATACGGAGACTGCCACGATTTTCTATATTACAATATTATACTTGAACTGGAAGTTATTTCTAACCTTCATTCCCAAGTTTTTTAGCTCTAAATATCTTCCAATATACAGCAATACCCACCACCAACGCCAAAGCGATTATTAAACCTGCGCTGATAATTGCTCCAAGGATCACACTCACTTTGCTCTTTCTTGACTTACTTCTGGTTTCTTGAATTTCTTTGATACATTTCCCTTTATGCACACTTATACACAGGTTTCCGTATCTGCAATACACCGAATAAAGACACTGTCACTGAATTTATGAACTTCTTGCAGTAAATTTCTTTAAACTTTCAATCGTTTAGGTGTGAACATTGTAAGAAAATTCTAAATCTTGAATATCAGAATAGAATTTCTGGTCGACAAAGAAAATAAGAACTAAGATACTAACATGAACTTCAATGAAGGTTTGGCAAGAAGTTCTGCAGGAATTACGCCGCTAAAATTATTGTTCTCTATAAACCTATCATAATAGTAAAAAAACTTCATATTTTATTAGCCATAAAAATGCTTAGCAAAATGTACATATGTTTGGTACAACATATGTCAAAAAATCTACATGCATCGTATTGATTGAGATTAAAATATGCATGTTTGATAGTGTTTTGATCAATTTATTATGGAGTCTCAAGAGACAGAATTGGATTTCAAAATAGTTAAAAGACTTGTCTACATCCACTCCATTATCGTATGATTGGTATATGTAAGAGTAAATATGTTGTCATTATTGTTGATGCAATGAATAACCATCAACAACGTGTTCATCAACTTGGTCCAATTCCACTTCTTCAAAAGGGTCGTGCACGTTCTCATGATTTGGCATTGGCCAATAAAAGATCCCAAAAAAGTTCAAAAAAATAATGAGCTAAGGAGCTTTAAGGTTGAGTTTGGCATGGAAATGGCTTTCAAAAGCTTAAAAAGACCTCTGTTAGAACACAGGAAATATGTAAAGAGGTATGCTCATATTCAAGCTTCATAATCTGCTTTCATCTTATCTAGTTTTATAAATATTAATTATGTTACTGGTTTTCTTAATAGAAAGTGAATTATGAACACGAGTTAAGTAGTGAGGCCCTCGAAAGAATTGCTCGAGAGGTAGATGCCTATAAATCAAAGGACATCAAAAGACGTGAAGATACATCAAAAATGATTGAAATAAAAAAAATGTGCAATGAGTTACATTGTTCTAATGAAGGGTCATCTTCAACCATAGAAACCATTGGTAGTGCATGCAATGATTATGATAATGAGGTAAGTGTAGTATTTTTATATGATATTTTAATATAAATTTGTTGTTTTCATTTATTGTAATGTTGATATGACTTGTATATAAAGTTGTAGTGTTAACATGACTACATATTATATAGATGTGTATAGAATTAGAGAAGAAAAATACCATGAAGTACAAGAAATAGTGGAAAATTTCAATGGATTGGATCTAGACGATGAATGTTCATTTTCTACTATGGAAAGCACTAGTAATGCATCCCATGAGCATATAATTGAAGTAAGTATACTATTGTTTCTTACCACGTTTTTTATTATAACATTGATCATGTTAAACTCATTTTTACATGCATATCATTATATAGGATTATGTAGAGCAAGCCAAACAACCTTCAAAAACTCCTATTTGTGGAGATCAAGATAGTAAGAAGACAATGGCATGTGAGATGAATGAAGATAGCTATGTAAGTATATTTATTTTTCTTAGTATACTTTTAATTCTCATAGAAAAAATGTATAGTTATTGTTTTTTTATCCTTATTTTTTAAGTATTTACTAAACTCATATATATTATGTATATATAATGAAATTATGTAGGGTTTTATAGAAGATTGTTTTCAAAGTGATACACAATTAGATGACACACATGACACACCTCATATGTACATCACTAGTGATTCAAGAGTGAGTAAAATATTTTTTATTCATTTCAAATTTTTATATTCAATTTTTGAAGAGTTCTTATAAGTGGATTACTTAATGTTTGAAATTTATTGTGTGTTTGCTTACAATTTTTTTTCTTGTATAGGTAAATAAACTCCTGCTCCACAAGAAAGAGCAATAAAACAGACAAAGCTTACACCTAAAAATCTAAGTCAAGTTGGATTTAGGAACCCAGTTGCTTGGTTGAGCCATATGCAATCCAATTACATTGGTAGACTAAAGCCTATAAGAATAGCTACTATTCATGGAAATAATCGATCTAAAAAATAGAATAGTTGTATTAACTAATATTTTCAAATCTTTAAATCGTATTTTTTTATAACTAATTAAAATTTTAAAACATGCTTTTATAATTAATTATTCCCCTTTTTAGCACTTTCCTTATGTTTTTTTCCAAATATATGGATCAATTTATTTTGTATGAATTTAGATGTTGTTATTTTTGTTTATATACCAATATATATGTGTGTGTGTGTGTGTGTTTCATGTTTTTATTCTCTTTAATTTATATATAACATTCTTTAAACCTGATATACTAAAAAATTTAATTTGTTTTGCTTGAAATATAAAGAAGGTTTAGGTCATGGCTTTTGGTGATAATTATATTGTATCGGCCATATAAAGAAGGTTGTTGGCCTCCTCTAGTTAGAACCATTCCCTTGCAAGCTCCTGAGCAAAGGGCATTTTAATGTCATGTTATTTGAGTTATTTGAATTACTTTAGTGTGTAATTATGATATGTGTTACTTTAATCTCTTTTATTAATGGAGTATCCTTATGTTAAAATTATGTTCCACCTTATTATTATTATTATTTCTAAACTCAAATTAACAATTGACAATTTCTAACTTTATGTGCTATATTATTGATTAAATTTTCGTATTTATATCCATTTTCCAAACTTCTATTTAAAAAAAATATAACAAAATTATAAAAAAACCACAAAATCTTTATTCATAAAGTATATCTATTATGTAAAAAATGACTCTCAATATAGATGATTATTAAGGAATTGCAAATTATTTATACATAAAAAAAATTATAATTTTTCAATAAATACAAAATAAATATTTTAAATTATAGAAAATATACACATAATGTTCAAACTTATAATAATAATGGTAATATTATTCTTCAAAGATAAGATACTATTTCTTTTTAAGTTGATTATAATTTTTAATGCGCAAAAATGGCTATAATATTTTTTCTTACGAAATTAATAGTATTAATGATAAGAAAAAAATCAATAAAAAAAAGTCTCAACAAAATTGATAAATACACAAGTCATTAGATGATGATTTATAAGCAACTTCAAAAAAAATCAATAAACAAATAAATAATTAACATAAAGTTGCATGAAAATATTAAAAAAAATAGAACAAAATATTATACTATATTCTTTTCAAAATAAGTTGAAAATCAAACAAACATCACATATCAAAAGATTATGACACACTAAAAGTAATAAAGATAGAAAATTACAAATTACAAAGATATTCAAGCATGTGTTCAATTAAGAAAAAAATGATAGAATCATAAATTCATAACGACTTAAACCAATTTATCAAATTATAAACATACAAATCCAAGATCAAATAACTATATTATGAGGATAAATTATCAAAGGTTGAGCATTTTCTTTAGATAAACAAATTCTTACAAAATGGCAATTTCCATATAACTTGCAAAAATCTTGAATTTCATATATTATGTGTAGAGGACAAAACATTCTTTCAAATCAAAGAATTATTATATACCTGATATTATATAAACTAGTACGGATAATGAATATTATTATAGTCATTCACACAATAATGTATCATCATTTTGTATTGTTACCTTTCAGTTCATAGTCCTTTCTATATCACAATAATTAATACAAAATTATAAAATATATGAAATATGAGCATTGAATAAACCAAGTCTTGAGCATTTACATACCATAGCCAAAAGATGATGAGAGTAATGGCCTACTTACATAGGATCCATGTATTATACTATTAGATATCTACTAAAGCATAATATTGTTGTTTTTTTTACTTTTGTTAGGTCCAAAAAAATATAAAAATTCAATCATTAAATCTTAAAAACAATAGAAAATAATGAGTCTTTCAATTCTACAATATTGCTTATAAAAACAATAATATTGCTTACTCATAATAAAAAACAATAGTATGTAAAAAATGCTAGGGTATTGCCATATGCCATTCATTTTTGACAATAAAGTTGATAGAGATATAATATATATTTACAGTTTTTTGGAGAATTCATCTATACATATTGGTATGAGAATTTAATTATCAACTTTTATTTTATTGATCTAAATATAATATGCCACCTCATATTAAACATATAAAAAATATGACTCAAACAATTACAAGAAATTTATTTCTATATAATGCAAACACGATTTACTATCAAATTTCATTATCAAAATGCATTAATTTAAAAAAATTGTTATTCTTTTAATTTTTTAGGTAGATCCAAATCCTAGGCTCTATCAAGCGTCGAGAGGGATCAAATCTCTCTAGGTGCAAACCTCTTTTTAGGTATTACACTCAATGAGCTATCAACTTTGGTGTGTCCTATATATACCATTGATTTGATTCAAACCAAAAGACGCATCTTTTTATTTAAGGTCAACATATAATATATGTATTATTAATATTTAATATTATTTATGGCCAACATATAATATTTAATATTATTTTTTATTTTGTTAGGAACGAACATACAACATCTCCCCATAAATGGTTTTAAAACCATATGCAATGCCCTCCTAAAACCATGGGTTGTTTAGGAGGCCTTACACATGGTCTTAAAACCATTTGCAAGGCCCTCCTAAACCATGTATAATAAAACCATGGGTTTTTTTAGGAGGCTTTGCACATGGTTTTAAAACCATGTGCCCGTTCCTCCTAAACCATATACAATAAAACTATGGGTTGTTTAAAAGGCCAACATTTTTTTGCAAATAATTCAATTTTTATTTTTTTTTATTTTGTTAGGTAGGAACATTACAACATCTCCCCCATATTGTGTTTTTTTTACGATCCACATTCTTTTTTTGTATAATTAAATTTTTACTTTTTTATTGTTTTGTTATTTTTTACTTTTTTATTGTTTTGTTAGGTAGGAAGATTACAACATCTCCCCCATATTAGGTTGTTTTTCTGGCGGACATTTATTTTGTTTTATAATTAAAAAATCTATTTTTTTATTAATAAAAATAACGTTACGTAACGTTAGAAGATCTCCCCCATACTAAACTGTAGAGAGCCTCTCGGGTCAATAATAGATTACATTTTATAACAAAAATTTGACTTACTATCGAATTTCATTATCAAAATACATTAGTTTAAAAAAAATTGTTATTCTTTTAATTTTTTACATTATATAATAGATTACATTTTATAACAAAAATTTGAAAATAATTTAGTATCATATGTAAGGAACTAAAATCTAATATAATACTATATAATAAATAATATCTTATATAAAATACTATATAATAAATAATATCTTATATAAAATCTAATATACATTATATAAGAGAAAATTATAAATAATTTATTTACTACATTCTATATAATAAACTATTAAATTAAAGGTAATATTATTTGAAACTATTTATAAACTAAAAATAATATTAATATTTTAATTCATTACATATTATTTTTAACTAATTTTTATTAAAATATTTATATTACTAATATTATAATTCATATATATTATAGATTTTTAGTTTCTAGTAATATTCATTATTTGGAAATGAATTTCTCTTATTTAAATTTTTGTTATCATATACACTACACTACTGTATGTAGTGTATATACTAGTATATACACTACACTAGTCTATATACTAGAATATACACTAGTGTATATTATACACACTAGTGTATATTCTAGTATATACACTAGTGTAGATTCTAGTATATACACTAAAAATAATAATTACAAAATAATAATTAAAATAAAGTTTGAATCAAGCATGCTAGCTTCTTCATCACAATAATTGCACCTAGTCTTTGGACACGTGGAGACCAAGTCTTTGAATACACGAAAGTTCCTCACAGGCTGTCGATAGACGACGAAAACATGTAGAGAAACAACCCCTAAAATAACACCTTCAGTGTAATTACCATATAATAATTAAAATAAAGTTTAAATAAAGCATGCTAGCTTCCTATACTCTAAAAAAAGACATATTTGTGCAATTCCTACTACATTAATGGATACAAAAATACACATAACCAAATATATATAATTTGGAACACTAGTGTATATACTAGAATATACACCGGTGTGTATAATATACACTAGTGTATATTCTAGTATATACACTAGTGTAGTGTATATACTAGAATATACACTAGTGTATATTATACACACTAGTGTATATACTAGAATATACACTAGTGTATATTATACACACTAGTGTATATTATACACACTAGTGTATATACTAGAATATACACTAGTGTATATTATACACACTAGTGTATATACTAGAATATACACTAGTGTATATTATACACACTAGTGTATATTATACACACTAGTGTATATATTCTAGTATATACACTAGTGTGATGTACTAGAATATACGGGCGCCTGCAAGAATCTGCTACCCAAATATAATGCAATGGGAGCGTGTGAGTGGGCGTAATCAACAACGCGCACACACCTCTTAAATGCGTGCATGCACTCCTGCTTCAGAGTGGTGAACCTCCACGCTAGATTTCCAGTGTGGGAAATAAGAGAGCGCATGCGCATGTGGACGCGCTCGTGTTCCTATGCATGCACGCACATTTGGACATGCGCGCGTGTTGGGCGCGATAGCGAATAGGGACGTACGCACGTCCCTGTGTTTTAAAAAAAACAAAACAATGGGCATATTTGTTTTTTAGCCACCCGTGAGCGTGCAAGGAGGAGATGAATTCGACCCCCAAGGAGCCCAACTAACTTGTGCAAATTGTCTAAAACGACGTTGGAGTAAGGTAAATAGAGTAGGAATGCAATTTTTTTTGTTTATTTCATTGTTTTTATTGTCTTTAAAATAAAATACAAAATTAAAAAAAATGAAAATCAATTGAAATGGCCAAAATTTGATACTGCAGGTACAAAGTGCCTAACCACAATCATCCAATACCAATGAACCATCCCAAGAAATGAATGAAACAAACTAAACAGAGGACCCAAACCTTGAATTAAATGAAGAAGAAAACCCCGAAGATGAATTACACAGGGATTTTAACCAATTAAGAATTTTGAGTGATGAAATGAAGAACACGAGGGAACCCTCTCGGGGTTCCTTCGCCACATCAATACAAAACATTATAGAATCTATCAACATTGCCCACATTGAGATAACCAGTTTGAGCGAATATAGGGCTCGAACGAGAGAGCATTATAGCACTGGTATATCCAAAGAGGATATAAAAAACTTGAATATCACAAAATCCCAACTGTGGAGCAAATTTACAGATCCTAGAACATGAAAGCCTCCAGATGTGAGGAAGAGGTGAATTTTCATGGACTGGTGTAATTATCAGCCATGGAGAGAAAACTAGAGGAAGATATGGTTCATGGTATTCAACAAGCCTCCATGCAACAATGTCGAGGTCCCACAATATTTTCTCAGGAAACTGTGGGCTGAGTTTGTGTTAGGGTTCCATGTGAACTACTTCGACATCATCGAGTTCCAGGGCGTTGATTTTGGCTCAGCCTGAGATTGACCTCACGCCCACCGGAACCCACTCAGAGGACCTATTGCACCTAGGCGAGAGCAAAACCCACCTCCTCAACCCCTTGGGTTACGTAGCAGGATA